>UZAN01049087.1:2943-20955 GCA_900618425.1 Echinostoma caproni | reverse complement strand
ACCTTGTGAGGCATTTTAATCGAAAAATAAAGCAAGCCATGAAGCGAAAGAACCACACACACTGGGGAATTGGTGCACGTACCGTTCGACCGAATTCAAATAGCTATGTCCATCGTGTCCACCAACTGCGTAGAGCAAATCGTTTACAACGCCTACGCCGACCCCACAGCGTCGCTTGTGCATGGGTGCTACTAAACGCCATTCATGTGTACGCGGGTCATAGTGTTCGGCCGAAGCAATTGCATCCCCGGAACACCAACCGCCCACGGCAAACAGCAACTCACCAGACTGGACCGGTTTGCGCGGTTTGGTCCGCGGGCCTTGCATAAGTGGACGCTCCTGAGGCAACAAAAGATAGTTCTTCGCTTCGTCCACCAGATCACGACAACGCTCGTCCGATCGAATGAGCAAATCGGCCCCTACCGTACCAACAAGGAATTTCGGGCTGAGCAAAGGCAGTCGGATGTGTTGCATCAAGTAGGCTAGATGACGTCGTCGGTCAGCCAGATTATGATGAATCCAACGCATCGCGGCCCGGTAAACTTGCTCCTCGGTACGAACATTTAACTCATCTAGACTGAGGATGTCTACCAGTTGGTTCACCGGAAGCAGTAGAAATTCTTCAGACTCTACCACCTCCTGATAATTGTCACATAAAGAGGGGAAAAGGACCAAATGAAACGTCAAAAGAAGGTACTCAGGTTTCGAGCAAACACCTGCAGAAAGTATGGAGACGAATGAAAATAAATATCGTGTTTTTGCCGCGATCATCTTTATAATGCAGGGAAGTACCCAACTCCAGGACGGGAATCGTGAACTATTTTTTACCACAGAGACACCGTAAACGGTATGTCCAGATGCATGAATGAAAACAATCATAGTTAGATTTTTGCACGGAAATTAAGACCGGGGGAAGGCAGGGAGCTTCACCTATACGTAGATCTAAGGTTTGCAAAAAAATAAGATGAGCAATATTAACTGATCAGCGAAGCAGACATTCGTTTTTCAAAGGCCTAAAATTAGACAACAAACGGATTGAACACAAGTGATATGTTTATCTCGATCAGATGACGAAGTAAAAGCGCATCTTTTAGAATACCCTTTTTCTTAACTACATCATATAGTAAACCCTGAGATCGTGGTAGGATGATAATAAAAGGAGTATGTATTTGTAACAAGCGATGCTTTGAATCTTGACAAGAGCAAACTGTGTTGCGTCACAGACGTGATTTCCTTTCGATAGTACAATTCATCTTAACATATGGCCAGGCTAAAAATGATGTTTTCAAAACAGTTCATCGAAGAAGACCGAAAGGGACAGCAAACGACACAGCTGTGCTTTGTAAAGCTAGACAGTTCAGTCTGTACAACCATTAACCATGCACTTACGTGCACCAGTTTTAGTTACTGTCTTTTTGCTGCTCATTTGGATGAAGGAGTAGGAAAACGACAGGAAAGTTGAAGTCACAGTCGAAGAGAAAACAGAGAATTTCAGTTGACCGAGATTGCAGAGTTTGAGGGGAAACACGAGCGGCACTGTGCACTGCAGTAAGCCATATCACTGTCCAAGAACCATTCCAGGTTAAAAGTATACAATGAAGGAACATTATGGGGGTGGGTTGTCATGATCATGTCTCCGTGGGCTTCTTATCGACAGACAAATGAGGTCATACTCACGTGCAGTTACGAAAGTTGGACAATTCTTGCAGAAGAACCGATCAACTGGTACGATGGAAGTCAGCCGTGATTTGACAAGATGCAGTCTGTTGAGTCACATGCGAACGGCGTTTATTTACAAATGGACATGTTACCACGCCTGACCTAGCGAGGCCTTAAGTGGTTCGCCACTCCAAGTCCCGAGGCTTAGGTTATCGGCTTCCATGACAGAGCAGCAGGTCTTCGTGACCATAGGGTTCACCTCCTCTGCTGTTCGATACAAAAAAATGAGTGTAATAAAAAAATGCGCACGAGAAGAACTGCACGATAGTCAATAAATATGTTGTTGTCCTTGATGTTTTAGTGGATTATGAAGTCTTTGGGAGTCGATTCAACCATATTTGAGATGTAAACTTCGGTTACGCGGTTCTTCATCTTGATTCTCACAATAAAATCTAGTGACACTGGTTGAGAGTTAATTCTATTCTTTGAGTACGATAAACATATTTTTATTCAGGTTGAGATCAGTTGTAAAAACTATTCAGGGTTTCAGAGAGCTAGCAGCAAATGGGTATTAGCGAGTTTTTTTATCAAGAACAAACTGATCTTGCATGAGGTGCATGAACTTGTGGAATCAACGATTCTTTGGAACCACTACCCTTGAAGCGACCGGAGGCACAACTGCTAGCAGCATATGCAAACAGGACACGAGACAGCAGATATCAGAAAAGTGAAGAAAGTATTGCGACAAATGAATTTTCCGCACAACAATCTGTCGTGCTAGCCAAAAACACATTGTGTCAACCTACTCATTGCCTTCTATTTGTAAACACCGTTTAATATATACTCAAATAGGCAGGAGGGAAAGCGACATTTTCAAATACGTTTCGAATTGTAGACACAGTGAGGTAAATACAATCAACAGAATTATACGTCACTTCGTGCCAATGTTCGTTACCGTCCAAGACGGTTGCGCACTGGAAGAAATCAGAGCTTAGAACAGTACCGGGAGATAAGCTACAGAACATAGATTCTTTAAAAATGGNAGACACAAGCACCACCATTTACAATCCTCAGAATTATCAGGCAGGGTTCCGAAATAAAAAAAACCTTCGTTGGTCTTGGTTATCACGGAGAATGCTATGCATCAAAGTTTCAGAAAAACTGCTTGAAAAAAGGTCTCTCTCACAAGTGACGTTAGTAAGTGTTCTCTAAAACTTGAGCCAACACTATTTAACATTTGATATAGAAAATTTGTATGGAGGACAAGGACTTAGGTGACACCATCTGCGTGCACAAAAAAGCTTACAACCTTCGAAACCAGTTGATCATCAGGAAGAGACTGCACTTTGACGTGGTGTGATGGCTTGTGCAACTCTAAGACCCAAGGAGCCACACAGGATGGCCTTTATCAAGTCAGGGGAATTTATCATTCCTGTAAGGTCAGAGGGCAGACAAATCTCAGTTTCCTGGTCCTCCAGGTTGGTGGTTCGACTCGAGTTAGCGTATCAGTCGGTAAAATGGTAGAGGAATAATCGATCCGAGTAAATGGGCCACCATTTTGTTTTACCTGCTGCTTTGCAGTAAGGTTCTTGTTAGATCTAAAGGCTTTGATTGAGAACCCCAATAGCTCTCCTGCTTAGTGGCTGGACAACCTAGCAGTACCCGTCCATCAAACCCCAATGCACACACAAACCATAAATAATTCTATACTGCATTGGTCGTCAGGCAGGATAATCTAGACCGCGCTGTTCATTGCATCGAGCGGGGTGGCTAGTGATAAGTGGACTACTGTCAGATTGGGAGAGCAATGCACTCCGCAGAGATGCTTGCTTGTGGATCTGAAGCGGTAGCGCGTCCTAGACATTAGATATCTGATGAGTCAATAGCACTGATGGAGAAAAAGCGTCAAATCCCGACCGCCCGGGACCAAGGCAGGGGTAGGTGGCGTCTGAAACGTCAACTCAAGAAGAGCCTCAAGAAAGATCGTGGGAACTGGTGGACAACGATAGGTAGTGAAATGGAAGTAGCAGCTACATCAGGGAATAGTAAAAGACTGTTCCAACTGATACGCAACACGAGGGCGACGAACCACAATTAGTGAAACAATATGCGACGAGAGTGGACAAGCTATTCACAGTGGACGGAGTATTTCAACGAACAGTTCAGCTGGCCAGGCACCGATCAGACTGCCTTGTCTGTTGTATTTGAGGCTTAATGAGCAGTGTCATATAAACCTCGTACTTAAGCAAAAGTACGACCGTAGATCCAAGCCCTGAAGAAAGGAAACGCAACAGGACCTGACGGGCTTCCTCACACTCTTCAAGATGGAGGGCGTGGATTCCATTACTAGATTAAATGAGTAACGTCTGATCACAAGAGTTTGATGGGGTAACCGAACGAGCAATGCTGAGGTTAGACGTAATCGCGGTCGTTTACTGGAGCAAGTGGACGACCTCTAGAGATTACGCTGGTGGAAGCATGTGTTGCGCATGTCACCAGATAGGCTGCCACGGCGAACGATGTTTGCCCAGGCAGGCAGTAGATGGAAAAAGGTCACGGGTGGTCAAACGAAGACCTGGCAGAAGGTTATGCAAATCCTAACCAGGAAACTGGGTCACATAGGTCCTGTTAGGTTCCCTGGATGGGGACCCCGAGGTCATGGTCACCGGTGGTTAGATACACAGAGCGACATGGCTGGGTGTCGCAAACAGTGGCGCTCATGCATCTAATCTTGCAACCTCAGTCTATGTGAATTATCTATCTTCCGTTTAAACTTACTCAAATCTTCATTTTGCTCTTTTATCCAAATGGGCGACCAAAAGATAACCAAAACTGGCCCATGGAAGCGAGTGGTTAATGGTTGTAAAAACTGGAACTGAAACAAGAGCTCATTCGACCATCCGGGAGCGAATCACTGATTGTTCCAATTTTTAAGAAGGGAACTCGCAACGACTACGCAAACTACCATGGAATAAGTTGGACCCCAATCGTCACCAAAGTATCAGCCTGCACCATACTTTGACGTCTGACACCCTTCAGGGAGAAAAATATTCACGAACAAGCAGGATTTCGACCAGGTCGCGGTTATATCGACCAAACCTTCACGATGCGTTAAGTCTTCGAACTACGCCACACACACACCGCGGACTAACGGTTGTCATGTTCTTTGACCGCGAATCCCTTATTGGTTTGTTCCTTCGCAAAGGAATGCCACAGAAGTATGTGAACATACTGAGGTCATTCCACTCGCATACTTCTGGTAACGTAAGGGTCTAAGGTGAGCTGAGTAGGTCGTACGTAACTAGCAACTGTGTTCGTCAAGGATACCCTATTTCGCCAATCCTGTTCAATCATACAAGAAATACTGCAGAACGCAATAAGTGTTCCACAAAATGTTGGAGAAAAGCTGTGCGTCCCGGGACACGTTTAAGACATCCTTTGCCTGTTCGAATGTATGGGGAATGACCAAAGCGCACTTGACAGACTAGCAAGTTTAGTTGCTCCGTTCGACATGTGCTTCACACCTTCAAAGTGCAAACTAATGCGGCAAAACTTGGTGTCACCGAGTCCCACTTTGAAAATAATTGACCAGGAATTAATTATAGTTGATTACTTTTCCTATGTGGGTAGTTGTGTGACTAATGACGATAGCGCACCAAAGGAGATAACCACCCGAATTTACGAGGCTCGAGCAACGAACGCAAGACTAAAAGCGCTGTGGCGATGATGTGACGTTTCACTGAAGTTGAAATGTCACGTATTTGCGCCACTGTACGATCAGTTGTGCTTTACGATTGTCAGATCTTGAATTAACGAGTAAGAGATATCACTCGACTGGAGGTTTTCGATTATCGGTGTTTACATAGTTTGGATCACGTGATTTGGAGTGAGTAACATTGAAGTAAATTGTCGAGTGTTTGGGAGTGCATCAAACGCGAGCTCGCTAGCGCATGAAGTTCAGCTCAATGGGCTCCGTTGGTTAGGACACGCTTTGCGTCTAACGGTCGGCTAGCGTACCACGCCCTATATGCAACGGCCGCTCCAGACTGGAGAAAGCCACGTGGAGACGAGGCATGAAGAAATGCACAGAACGATTGGGTAGAGCAGGTTACTCCCGTCTGCCGAGACGGGAGTACCAAAACAAAACACTCCGTAACTGGATGATTGGAGACAGTGAGGGCCATAGGAGCAAACCAACAGCAGTGGCGATCCTACTGTCACTTCTTATCAGACGAGAATGCTCCGGTTGCATCTAACATTCTTGCATCTAATAAAGTCCGAAATTTGAGGTAACTTTTACCGTATAACTAAATTTCACATGCGATCAATTCAGTTTTAGTTTTCACAACCATTAGCCATGCACTTCCGTGCGCCGGTTTTGGCTGCCCATTTGGATGAAGGAGTAAAGAGAAGATTGGAATGGTCAAATTGTGAAGCAGAGAAAAACAACGACTCTGATGTGGCCAGCCAAGAAGGCCCTAATGAAATGGACAGTAGTGAAGCTACGCAGTATCGACGACAAAAAAAGATTATTCACGAACAACGACACAATAACGACTTCAATGGCCACATTTTTAGTCTACGACAATTCACGGCAATACTCCACTCTTCAGTAAATCTGAACAGTCTAGTAACAGAGATGTATTATGGTGAAAATTAATTCCACATGTACATGCGATGGAAATCTTGGTGATGACCGATAAAGAGAACTGGACAGCTGTTCGGCCTGTTTGGGACTCGTCAGCAGTGTGTACTTGCTGTGTCCCTGTCAGAACTCGAATTGCGAACATTGGGTGCTGGAACTTCAAACCGCTTACCCTGAGATACACGGTCAACAGTAATGTGCGAATGGTTCAATCAACTTAGACGGTGAACGTTTGGATTAGCCCATCCGGTTCTTGACATACACCAGACAATGTTGATTATCTTGAATGAACTCACCGCATACAGATAGACGAATCCGACAGCCGAAGCATAATTCACAATGGCGAGTAAATATGGATTAGAACAAACGATACCTTTAACCTCTGCAAATTGATTTTTTTGGTTCTATCTATATTCTACAGATGAAAGGAGAATAATGATAATGGATACACCTTTTTCATTACACACCTAAGTGTGTTGAACAGCAGACGGAGCAAATCCCATAGGCACGAGGACCTGCTACTCCGTCATGGAAACCCGTAACCTAAGCCTCGGGGCTTGGAGTGGCGAACCACTTAAGGCCCCCATAGGTTAGACGTGGTATTGAACTGGACGACAGCAGAGCTGCTTACCACCAAAGTCGGGTGGCAGTGGAGGGGTTCGAATCCCGGACCATAGGGTCCAAAGCACGCCGGCGACAACTAAACCACTGCACCACCACTGCTGGTTTGTTGCAAGTGTGCACGTACTACTTGCTCTGTCACTATTTATGGGACTCTAACGTTTTAAGGCGAGACAGGAAGATCAGTAACATACTGACGAGTTGTATGGTAGCTCAATACCAATCATTACGGAAAGATAGAACAAATTATGTAAGATTTGCACACTGCCACAAACGTCACATTATACTATGTATACCGCGTCGGCGAACAGGATCATTATAGCTCCAACTCCCAACACTGACAACATCGGGGGTAATTGTCCTTGCAAGGCCACATACTGCGTGTGTATTGTGGACTCCAAATGTCGTAACTGATGTGGACACATGATTGTCTGACGTGTGCCAACATTGATCAATCACGTCGAGTTAACTTTCGAGCATGTGTCATTCGGTGAAGTATTCCTAGTCTGTAAAGATTACCTGTGTTTGTAGGGTTAGGTAAGAGTATGGTGCATCACACCTCATGGTTCGAGTCCTGCCAAAGAGATAAAAAGTACGCACTGCTGACGATTCTTAAACAGGACGAAACAGCTTTCCAGTGCTCTTTGTCGGTCATCACAAAATATCTATCGCATTTGAATCCATTTAACTGGTGGGGAATTACCGAGGAGTGAAACCCACAACCAAGATCATTGTCAATGCCTATGAAGAACTGAATGGACAAACCCAAATATTCCGTCTAAATTTATTCGAAATATCCATTGAAACACTTCAAGCAGTATACCTTATCTACTTGGCGCATCACTCTCACTGTCAATAGAAACGGGCTGACCAAGCCCTTTCCATCACTTCTACAAAATACCAATCTTGCTAGAAATCGGTTAATAATCATAATGCACAAAGCAGACAATCACGCTTAGGGTGAAAATGATGGTGCAGGTTAATCAAGTTGAATTGACACATTTCTTAGCATTATCCATAACAAATACTTCTTAGTTATCACTTTTCCCATTTGGTCGATACACTGGCACCGATTTGTGATGCACATGCTAGGCAGTGCAGGGGCAGTAGAAGACATGCTCATGGTTACGAAAACCTGTCCTGTCAGACATCGACCACTAGGTCAGATGCCAGTTACGGTAGAACGTACCAAAAAGTTGAGTTGTGTGAATCGGTCTGCAACCCGAAGCAGGCCACGGCAGGCGTGTGTATCGGCAAAAGCACGGATTCCCAAACAATTCGACGGATCCAGTTGTCGTTTGAGAAACTCGCAGCAGACATCCTGAACCTCTGTTAACTGGAGTAGACATGCAGCAGGAAGCAAATTTTGCACATTACACTCCTCCACCGTGATCTGACTGGTGTAGCAGAAATTGATCAACATTTCAACTGCCTCGCCATGCAGATCGTATAATGTGATCTGTGGGAAAGCGACGGACAAATTTAACCATCAAGTAAAAGTAGTTGCGTGAGAAACTGATAAATGCTAAAAAGGAAAGCAAAACGAATCAAGCCGTAGGATGACGGCTATTTTGTTTTAAAAGAGGTTCAGGGTGGATTTGTTCGGGTGAGTAAAGGACATTTCACTAGGGAAATTGAAAATGATTATATGAGTTGAAGTAATTGAGTGTCACCTTAATCAATAAAAGTGTTCCGGAAATCCATGCATTTACTCGTTTCTATATGAGTTTGTCACATTTTCATGTGGTGACTGCTGTACTTCGATGACTGGAGTTCTCAAAAGCCCCAGTTTTCCGCTTTGTTATCCCAAAACAAAATATTCTCATAGAATTCGCCTTGGAAAACAGTTTTCTGAACAATTGTGCTCATCGCCTCCCTAAAATAAAGCTACCTTCGACATTTATCTCACAGTTACTTGTGAGTAGTGGTGTGGGATAATTGACGTTGATTTTGAAATGACCATCCTTCATACTTCATCCTCACGCACAATCCTCAGTTCTTCCAGTCAATCATACACTCGATAGCACTACACTCTAATTTCGCTTTTATTAGAACTCATCAGTAGTGCATATCCACCGTTCCTTCGGGCTTTGAACTCCGGACCCACCGCATGGAAGGCGTGTATGTTACCACTGTGCCAACCAGCTCATACCACGGCTGAACCGAATAGCCAATTCATGTTTGTTTAGGTGTCGTTTCCAGTGACAGCTGGTCAGCTCATTTATAGCCGAACAGCAACAAAGGGAAACACAGTTGACTCTTTTAACTCCAATTGAAACCCCACCACCACCACCACCAAATCAGGTCCTTCATGCAGGTTACGGGATAACTGGCCATCAACCTACTAGGTTAGCTATCTTACTGAAACGAGTGGACAACTTCCGGGGATTTATATTATTTTTTTATTCAACACGTAACCAATTACAGAGAACTGGCAAATGTGCCACAACATATGAACAGAAAGAAATTTGAAGAACGTGTTCATGGGTTGTGTGGGCATGTTACTTTCCGGTGGCCCTGGCCGAGGAAGGGGGATAACGTCGGGATCCCCACCCGAAACCTTTGGCTAGAAAACCAGACCTGCAAGACAACAAGACGGAGCTCAGAGTCCGAGGTCCATTGGGGGCCGGTCTCCAACTCATCGGATCATACGCCCTTTGGACGGGGCCAAATATTCAAGGTGCCAATACACCTCGATGCTCAACTGAGCCGATGACCACTGCCGCGACCAGGAAGGTGTGTGTGGTTCTTACGCCTCTTCTTGGTTGGTTTGGATTAGGGTTTTTATCCAACTCCCCTAGGTGAACTGCTAATGGTTCACCAACCCGGTTATAGCCCCAGATTTCGGCTTTTCATCCTCTCACTTTAGTGGGAAAACACCTCCGCCACGGGAAGGCAGTAAGTAGGGCTTCCTCAACAGAGGCCACTGCAGACGCTGGGCCATATTAGGAGCATTTCGCGTGGAAAGGAAATGGTGATCAGTGACAAACCCAGACACCCACTCCGACCATACTGAGGCTTCGTGGGATAGGAAACCATCGTTCCAAGACAGGAAAGTAAGTGAACTATCGCTCACCAAGACTCGATTAATACAGAAGCATTTAAGCATGATGAGGAATCTCATTCACGAATTACAATCTTTTCACGTTGCGTCCCATGATATGTTCGATACTTTCTTGTTAGGGTGAACGCCCTCGTGGAAGGCTCCAGATGAAGTCTCTGAAGCTCATTTATTCTATTTTGTTTGATGTTTTAAAAAGTCGATCACAAAATCGGATGGCCTTCATCCACTGAAAATATATACATGCGGTAGTATCTAGCAGTTCCATTTCCGTGTGTACAACCCTTAACCATGCACTTTTGTGCATGATGAGTTAACTTCTAGCATCGATAGCAACATTTTGTTTGTGTCGTAATCGAATTTTACATTCATTGCCCTGTGTTCCGCCTGAAGTTGTCAAATCTAGCAAGGCACGTTGGTTCTGGAAAGAGTAGGAGAAAGACGGAGAATTCCGGCAGACTAAAGTTGCGAATATAATCATTAAGTGCAGGAACGCCAATACTTATGACACTCAGCCATATCACTCATTGTATCTGGTCATTGATCACAATGATCCCGAAGTACTCGATTAGGGAGCTTAACGCGACTTATATGACCGAGTCTCCTGGTTAGGGTTTTCATACCCTAATGTCAAATCTTATTTTAACCACCCTAACGGGGGTTGCGTTAGAGAAGATCAACTTAGGAGAAAGCCGCCCAAAAGGGAAGCAAAAGAAACTCACATACCAGTGTTAAGGTCCATTAACTTATCACCCCAAAATCGTGTGTTGGAACCCCACCATCGTTGCCAGACTTTCTGCGGCTTTTCATTTGCTAAAACTTATTCTCGCTACCATGTACTCAATAACAAGCAGAGAATTAAAACGATAGTAGATTGCCACTTACCAGGGGTTTGTTGAAAGGTGGCAGAATGAATGGATGCAGGAGCCTATTGATACATGTGGAACTTTTTCTACCAACTTTTGGATCATATTTCAACATTTAGTTTAAGGAAAGTGATAAAACATCGCTTAATGAATGGTGAAACTATGCAAGCTAAAAAATCGCGTCGAAATAAACTTCCTTGAGAACAATTTTAAGGCATAATAGACATCCTAATGGACGGTAAACCGAGTCGGTAAAATTTCAGCCACTCATGTTACTGTACTGAATCTTTCAATGAAGGCATATGAACATTAACTGGGCGACAACCTCTGATGAGAACATAAACATCACACAGTGTGAATCAAACTGTTGTGGTTAATTGAAATGGTTAGCAATTAAGCAATCACAATAACAGCAATTCAATAGGTGGTCATCCCATGAAGCTTACCTGTGTTTGTCGTGATTCAGCAAGCTCGCCAGTAAACATGGCACGGAAATAAGCGGAACAGGCAGCCAGAACGACACGATGCGTGTAGATTTCTTTTCCGTCCACCAACAATACCACATCACAAAGTTCACGATTTTTGCGTAACGAATTCATCGCTTCTAACGAATGTTTAGGGTGCCGCTCAGAAGTATAAGCCAGGCGGCTGTTGGTTGATTGGCTCTGATTCGATTGCTTGTTTTGGACGGTTGACGCAACCAAATTAGACATATTTCCACTGGATGTCGAACCTGAATGAGCAAACGATCCGCATCTAGGGAGGGACGTGTCTGAAGTAGTTGATGTGGACATCACAACGGAACGGGAGTTAGTAGATACGTTGCCTGGACCGGCAGACTGAGACCCATAAAGTTCATCAGATGCAACACAATTATCATTGTGGCTGACACCGCTGGATCCCAGAGCTGTTGTATCCACCAAATCATGGCTGGTCAGAGGTGTACCATCATTCAGGACCCTTGAAGCGCCCGAGCTCTGAGTGTTATTGGTTACAGTTACGGTACTCGAGGCACTATGGCCATTCGAATTGGAATTAGATGGACGGTAGGTAGCTGAAACATTTCTCCCGCTTGAGAAGGGAGGTAGATCAACGTCCATTGGCTGCATCCCTAATTGTAGTGTGCTAGAACAATCATTTCTGCGGACAGTGAGATTCGCAAAATTAACAAAATCTAAATAAAAAAAAGAAAAACAGTAGTGAATTAAATTAAGCAAGCAGCGACGCCACGTTGGAAATGTAATGAAATTCAGTTCAAAAATGAAAAGGTTTTTAAATTCGGTGCATCCTTCAGAAATCGAGTAAGAAAATGACAGGTTTGTCCTATTCTTATTTGCAGGAATTCTGCACAACCTGCTTGAAGCCATTTCACTGACGTATTCTTTTATACAACTGTGCATTATCGTACGTTGTAGTTTCCACAAGAACACTTCGGTGAACCTCATCACACAAGTACAAAATGAGACTAGTGGTTCCTTCGGACCAGTATCAAATTCACCATTGAGCACAATGAGCCAAAACCCATGTTTGTTGGAAGCAACAGTTCAAGGGAGCAAGATCCTTCAATAAAAGTTTAGTCTGGCGGGGTTGTGCAATTTACAATCATCGGGAAAATATCCGATGGGAAGTAATCATGATCATACAGTAGAACAATAAACAATCCGTAATAGCCTGGGGTTCAGTTTAGTTCCGTTTTTACAACCATTAATTATGCACTTTCGTGCGCCGGCTTTTGATTGTTGTCTTTTGGGTGCTCGTTTGGAAAAAAGAATACAATGAACATTAGAATGTTGAGATCAAATTCAAGCGTAACATAGATTATTTATATCGACTGATTGTTGTGATTTTGTTACATTTTTGGATATTTTTACCACAGTATCACTGTTTACCGATAGTGTAGATTATCTATCTTCTATTTCAACCGATGTACCTACATTCCTAAAAGATTAAAGCTTTATTTCAGAGTTTCCGTTTTTGATTTCCCGTTCATCGCTCAATCATTCGAGCTAGTCACACTGGTGTTACAACAATAACGAGTAGCTGCATAAGCGCCACTACTTACGACACCCAGCCATGTCGCTCAGTGTATCTAACCACCGGTGACCATGACCTCGGGGTCCCCAGCCAAAGGGTCTAACAGGACCTATGTGACCCAGTCTCCTGGTTAAGGTTAGCATACCTTGATCTTTTTCTATCCGCTACCTGCCTCGGCAAACATCGCACGCCCTGGCAACCTATCTGATAATATGCGTAACAAATGTCCCAAACAGCGTAATCTATGAAGGTCGACTACTTGCTCCAATGGACGACCGCGATTACCTAAAACTCTACGCCTAACCTCAGTAGTGCTCGTCCGGTTACCCCATCAGACTCTGGCAATGCCATGTAGACAGCGGTGTTCGAACACCAACAATCAATTTTTATCCTGTTCCCGCAATAGCCAAGTCTCTGCAACGTAAAACAGCACTCGCCGAACTGCACCAGCATACACTCGACCCTTCACAGACAGGCGGATGTCACGACGGCGTCACAGATGTCTCAAGTTGGCAAATGCAACTGAGCTTTCTGTATGCGCGCCGACACTTTATCTGTGATACGCCCGCAACGTGAGATATAGCTGACCAGACAGCAAAACTTGTCTCCTTCATCTACTATGTGCCCAAGAAAGGCGAGGTGGGGGTGGATCAACCTAATCTTGAAGCAACACCTTACGCTTTAAAGGCCCGGAACGCATACCAAACCTGGTTACACTAGCATCCAAACTATCCAGAAAAGCTTGTAACTTACCTGGATCTGCAATCAGTAGTACAATGTCGCCTGCATATTCT
This sequence comes from Echinostoma caproni, assembly GCA_900618425.1. Taxonomy (NCBI): domain Eukaryota; kingdom Metazoa; phylum Platyhelminthes; class Trematoda; order Plagiorchiida; family Echinostomatidae; genus Echinostoma; species Echinostoma caproni. The sequence continues at coordinate 7,275 of UZAN01049087.1, read as the reverse complement.
ACATCAGAGAGTCTGCCACCGAGGAGTAAGTCGATAGTGTACGAGGATAGGAGTGTTGCAAGAATTAAATCTATGACAAAGTTAAACGGAAACGAAGAAAAAGATGACAATTATGTCGAATACCTATTTCTGTAGTGGACTAGGGTGAAGAGGTGTCGTAGGCTCGGACGGCTTCGGCTATTAGTATAGAGGGATCGTAGTATTGAAATAAACTTCTCGCGCACAACCTTTTGAGCTTGGCAGCGATCAGTGAAGCTCGCTTCACTGTATCTCGCTGTACGATGATGATGATGACCCTTTAGAGCGAGGCAGCGCCAGAGTTTAGAGCGGTCCACTGAGTCGAAAGCCGCTTTCAGATCGAGGAAGGTAGAAATGGTGGGTCTACGAAATGTGTCTGTGTTCTAGAATTTGATGAAGATTGAAGATGTGGTCGATACAACCTCGACCAGCTCCAAAATCAGCCTAGTTTTCACGTGAGCACTCATCACCTGCGGCAGACAATCGACGGAGTAAGATACCGCGAGAAGTCCAAAGGCAATGTTGAATAAACAAATTCTTCTGTGATTTTTACACTTTCCACCTTTCTTGTAAACCAGTATGATCACCTACTTACACCATTCGGTGTTGGAGTTTCGTTAACTTCAAAACCAAACTGAACCTCCACCCTTAAAAACCGATGGAGACAGCCCGTCCTCCAACTGATGGTCGAGTTAAGAGGCGATCTGACAGTTCCGCTTCGAAGGCCAATTTGCAACCGCTGCTGACAATGTATCGTGGGCATCCGTTTTCAGCGGCTTTTATGCGGTTGTTTGCTAGGCATAGAGAGAATCTCGCTTGTAGCAGAGCATGGTCCGTGTCCACGGGTGCGGCAGTCTTTAATGGATCCTCGCCAGCGGTGGCTCAAGGCGATGTATTCGATTTGAGTCCAGCGCTGTGAATTTATTCATTTTATATTTGCATTTTTCACACGTCTGACGCCAGACTGTGCCAGACAACTCAGTATACAAACCGGTAATAGCCCCGGATTTCGGCTTTTCGTCCTCTCACTTTGGTGGGAAAATACCTCCACCACGGGAAGACAGTAAGTAGGGCTTCTTCAACAGAGGCTATTGGAGACGTTTGGTCGTCTGGGAGCATTTCGCGAGGTGCAAAGGAAGAGTGATCGAAGACATTCACCCCCGACCACACTGACGCTTTCGGAGATAAATCTAGTCTTAAAGAATGGTGAAGCATTGACCCAAGAATGTAGTGGAATGATTGAAGATCTCCAAATTGTAGCTAAGAGTGGGTGCCCAACATCGAAAGCGATTGGCGGTGTTTTTTCACTGCATGTCATTGTATGATGAACAGTAAATGGGTTAAAACCCATAGTCATGAAGATCTGCCGTTTAGTCAGTATCATCGTGCAGCGAAATACAGTGAGGCGAACTTCATTGATTGCTGCCAAACTCACAATGCATACAAGGTTAGTGGTAAAATTTAGGGTGGACAGGGATTGGACCGATTCTGAGGGAGGGTGAAGATGAGCCACTATGGTCAACACACAGAGTACGCAATCGAACTCTGCATACATACCTTTCAAGCATTTTGACCTGATAAGAAACGACAACAAGAACGCCACTGCTGTCGGTTCGCTGCCATATCCTTCAATGTCTCCAACCAACCAGTTGTAGTCTTTCGGACCCCAACCTGGAAGGCGAGAGACACCTACTCTACCTAATGGCTCTGTGCATTTCTCCAAGCCTCTTCTCCACGTCATCGATTGACCTCCAAGCGGTTTCCTCCAGCCCGAATTAGCTACAGCGAATAAAGCGCCGTGAGGCAGACGACAGCTGGGCATACGCAACACGTGTCCTAGCCAGCGGTCTACTAATCTGAATTCAGTGTGCCAACAGGTTTATATCTGGCAGACTCCCAAACACACGACGGCTTGCCTCCACGTTACTAACCCATTCGCTCCATCCAATGTAGGCTAAACTACGTAAACACCGATAATCAAAAACTTCCAGTCGATGGATACCTTCTACTCGTAAATTCAAGGTCTCACAACCATAAAGCAGAACTGAACCAACGGTGGCAAAATATACACGACCTTTCAATTTCAGCGAAACGTCGCGTCTACGCCGAAGGTGTTTCAGTCCTGCCTATGTTGTTCGAGCCTTGGAAATGCGGGCAGTAATCTCTCTTGTTGCACTACCGTCATTGGTCACGCAGCTACCTAAGTAGGAAAAGTAAGCCACCACAACTAAATCCTGACCATTTAGTTTCAGAGCGGGAGTAGAAGAAAACCCAGTCCTGCAGCATCACTTTGCATTTTGAAGGTGCAAAACACATACCGAATGTTGATACTGCACTTGTTAATCTATCAAGTGCACTTTGCGCGTCCTCCATAGATTCGAACAGACAGGCGAGGTCATCGGTGTGCTCTAAATCGCACCGCTTTTCTCCAGCTGCCCATTCAATACCTACATTTTGGAGACCACTGAGTGCATTCTCCAGCACCTCGTCTACGACGAAATTGAACAGGAATGGAGAAATAGGGCACCCTTGACGGAAATCGCTCCTGGTTTCGAACGATTTACTTACCCCACCGCAGACCCTTATGCTACCAGAAGTATGCAGGTACAACGACCGCGATAGGTTCACATACTTGCGCGGTATTCCTTTGCGGAGCAGCGACCCCAGAAGAGCTTCACGGCCAAGTGAATTGAAAGCTCCTTTTAGGTCAAGGAACACCGCGACTGTTGGTCGACGATGTGTGTGACGCGGTTCGAGGACTTGACGCAGAGTGAAGATTTGTTTGATGCACTTGCGACCGGCTTGTTGTTCGCAGATATTCCTCTCCTTTAAGAGTGTCAGGCGGCGAAGTATCACAGAAGTCAACACTTTTGTGATAATCGGAACTAAACTAATCCCACGGTGATTAGCGCAGTCGTTGCGTGATTCCTTCTTGAAGATCAGGACGATCAACAATTCACCCCAGGACAAAGGGATACGCTCCTCTGTCCAAACGCTGCAAAGTAAGCTAGTAATTCAGTCGACAAGAGAATCTCCGCCCACCTTGAAAAGAATAGGGAGAAGCCCATCAGGTCCCGTAGCCTTCCCTTTCTTCAATGATTAAATGCAGCTTAGTACTTCTGATTCTGATGGGGGCTCGCATGTTAGCACCCATGGAGTTTCCGCCGCAATTGCCACAATGACCACAATAGCACTGGGCCAATTGAACTATTCACTAAAATACTCTGCCCAGCGATCAAGCCGTTGTTCTTTATTGTGAATATTCTGTCCACTTTTATCGCAAATAGTCTCACTGACCGGCATGCGACGACCTCGGTGCTGCGTATCAGGTGAAATGGTCTTTGACTATTCCGATACAGAAGCTACCTCTATTTCACTATCTATTTTGGCCCACCAAATTTCACGATCTTTCTTAAGGCTATTTATGAGTTGACGTTGCAGGCAACATCGGTCCTTATACTGATCCTAACAAATCGGGATCCTTCGCTTTTGATCCATTAGGATTACTGAATCCTGAGAGATCCAACGCCTTCGGGGAACTTCGGGCTCAATCCCACAAGCAAAGTTTGCTGATGAGTGCATCGCAAATCTGATCTGATTCCACTGTTGGTCTACTCCATGTCGCGGTTCTCCTAGCTCCTGTTCCGGCTTCTCCTCACAACGTGGGCAGACAGTGGTGAGCTAACTGAGGAGGCGATTTCTGCCAATGACCAATGAGTCGAGTGAAGCGTAACAGAATTAGTGCACGATCCGATTCAACGTAGGTGGTCCAATGGAATCTGCAATTTTGTGCTGAACCACGCCAACGGTAGCTTACAGCTGTGGTCAATTATCCCGTTGCATTAGAACACCATGTAGCCGTTCGACGAGAGCTGTGTCGAGAGTTGGTGCTAGATAAGAACAGCCGATGATCCGCGCAGAACTGAAGTAGTCGATCACCGTTGTCTGCTCGCTGGGCGTGGAGGATGAAGTGTCCTCCTAGACAGGCCTCGGATGCGCTCAGTTTTCCAACCTGCGCGTTAAAATTACCTGCCAGCACTATAATATCAGAGCTGCGGCTCAACCGAATCAGTTCGGCGAGTTTGTCGTAAAATTCGTCCTTTTGTGAAGCAGGACTGCAGCTGGTTGGTGCATACACGGAAATTAAATTTGGTGTTGCTACCCTTCCGAACACTAACTGAACCTGTAGCCTCATTGCACACAGACGACTATTCACGGGCATCCAATCTATCATACACGCTTCAGCTTTATCGTTTAGTATGATACCTACACCACGCTGACCCAGTGAGCGGGCTTCGTCTCCTGATGTGTGAA
>UZAN01049085.1:0-16154 GCA_900618425.1 Echinostoma caproni | reverse complement strand
TGATCTGTGTCTGTGTCACATTTGCAAACCACAGACGGAAAGAAATCGTGAACGCTTTCTGGTAACAACGTGATCATTCGGGTTAGTTTAGGGCAACACTGCAGACGCTTGTAATGACCTGGTATATTCCTCCTTACTGAACATATACCGCCAGGTATTACGATTACAAACAGTATCATTTCTGTCGCCAAATTTCACTAAATATATGCTCAAATAGTATGCTCACTCATGGTACTCGAAGAAAGTATTAACTTATATCCCCATCAGTGGTTTTCACGAAGATATACCGAATTCACCAGTGTTCGTGAAAATATTCAACCCTCTATTGATCCTCCCTATCTACCGATTTCATTTCCAGTGAATGCCAATTGCATGAGTTGTCTCCAAATCTCCGACACTTTCTTTACGTTGCTCATGACTACCATAGACTTATCAATATGCTGTGTGATCGGGGCTGATAATCGCTTTGACAATTCGTGACTTATATTTTGGCATACAAACTGTTCAGCTTCAATATGACTTGCGTACGGGGAATGCTATGCATAAGCCACCGAATACTGTTCTATTCTCAAATCAAACGAGCGCAGTTTGAATAACTTCAGTATATGACTCAAAAGAACGACGTGCTGCCACGTGATTTGTCGAGTCGAAACACACGAACAAACCTGGATTCAATTACACGAGACATATTCTTTTGGGAATATTTGGAGACATAGCACTCTCCGAAATTCTTTCAAATGCTCCCAATCATAAACCAGGTGTGCTGCATTTCTAATTCACTTTGCTTTGTGCTCATTGCGCAATGTTTTGGTTTTCAGGTCTTCCTATTCTTAATGTTTGCTGTGTGTTATGTGTGTGGCAGAGTAACAAGTGAATTCTTTCATGGATGAGATCGTGCAGTACTGCAACGTTACGCGTTGGCTCATTGCAGTAAGTTGACCAGTCAAGATCATCATGCGTTAAATTTGCGGCGACAATATTGTTCCATTTCAGTTGATGGTTTTCTGGCACTGGTTGTACAGAATGTTCTAATATCCTTCTGATCTGGCCACTATCAGCTCAGCTTCCTATATGTGGTAATAATGCAGCAGCCATTTGGTTGTTTGATATCTGAATATTAATAGTCTAGATGATGCATCAACCAAATGAGGCTGGCGTGTATCACATCGTCCAAGGTTTTGTAGTCTGCATCCCACCATCAATCTTCTTCACATATTTGACTTCATTATTCTTTCGCCATCCACTTGTGGTCATAACCCTCGTCCACCCTATTGGCCTTGAGATTGATTGAAGGGCAACTGTGTTTGTCGATTTCGTGTGGCAAATGCTTTTGAACAAAGCGCTTCTCCATTCAATGTTACCATCCATTTGTTTTCAAATTTACCAAAGAAACCCTCACCTCCCTAGAATTTTGCAAAGAAGTGAGCCCAATGTGACGGTTGTGTACAGCAAACGACTCCGTGTTTGGATAACTTGAACAAGCGTTAACGAAAATGCCACCATTGAAGTACTGTCGGTCTCTTTTCGGAGTGGATAAAGGAAGCGTACTGCAAAAGTTATCACTTAACCCATATTTTGTCTAATACCTCTGAATTGTAAAATATCAAATATTTCAACCGACTCGCCCGGATATTGTGCCAATAGACGGTGGTAGAAGCTGCTACTTCTGATATTCGTCCAGTTGTGATAACGAAAACAATTGGCGAATCTTTCGTTCCATTTTACATCGTACATTTGGAGCGCAGAAGAAATTGGTTTTGTTCCATTCCGAAGTGCTCATCGCTTCTGTCGTACCTTTGATTACTCTCTGAGACTGGCATTCGCGAATCAGTCCTTATACGCGAATACCCATACGCACTCTCCTTTGTTGAATGTGTTTAAGTAGTACGTGCATAGTTTGATGAATTGGGAATAGTGTGAATTACCACTGAATGTTTCGTATAGATAAATAATGGTCTTTGACATTGAGTTGATTTGCTCACGAATTGTGACTATATGATCATGCTTGATCGTGTTTCTGCATGGACAGGTCGACTTGATGATGAATCTTCATGGGCCATTTAGCCGTCTGGTGCTGTGTTTATTTAGTCGTGAATAGGATTGATTTGATTATTGTACGTAATGTGTGAATACCGATTATCAAATTTTGATGATGATAAGTACATTTTATTTACTGCTGACTGACTGTCCCAGTCTGGGTTCCTATCATTAGCTTTGCGACTGGTAATTCTCTTAGGGAAGCAGACAATTTGTGAAGGAACTGGAAACGAAGAACCTGCGATCATTTGAGAGAATGCAAAATAAAAAAGCTTTTTTCATTGTTAGCTGTTTGAAAACCTTATTGATAGTTAATTTTTATGCATATGAATGCGTAATCATCGGTGCAACTTATAGTAACGGAGAAGGCGTCTTAACTCATGACAACTAATGATTGCATACAACAAGAAGAGCAAATTTGAATGGCGATATTTCACTGGATCGGAAGAAAACAAAACTTTCAACCACCAATAGTTTGCGATGTGTCGAGACCTTCTGCATCGAGCGTATAAACGACCAAAAGTGTAATAAAGCACTGCACATCTACGCATTACTGTGATGATGTTAGCTAATATTACAGATGGAACTCGGTTGTACGCCGAATAAAAATACCTCCCGAAAGACAATCCACCAATCATTCATGAAAATATCTTCGATACATTTTGAAGTTCACACTCAAATCGCACTCATTCGAAAAGCGAGAGTTTGGCTATCCCGGCTTTGCTCTTCGGCATCTGACGTGTTTATTCTAGGCAGCGGAGAAACTGATCAATGTTCTCGTTTGAAAAATTGCCTGATAAATATGCGTGGACCGAGTTAGGTCGACATTCTCACCAGGCGAGATTCATTCACTTTTGCCACGATGATGATCTCTATCGCTTTCCACTCAATGTGTTGAAATTTCTTGTAGAGACTCAAAAGATGAAATGTGTCAATCAAATGGTCACAAAAAACAGACCAAGCAACAACAAGCATTGAGCGTGCAATGAATTGAGTCCTATAGATTCAAAAATTTATATCATTTCGATCTTGTCAACAGTGGTTAATGCTGAACTCCATCTGCGCTACCTCACGCGTGAATACAGTTTTCTCTGGCGCTTGGCTCGCGTGTGCCGCAGTATTTCCCCGTGAACGGAAACGCCAGACAACCGCATGTGGGTCGAGTCTAGGTAAGGGTTGGAACCGTCGACAGATAGGATGTTCTCCGTGGAGAAGGCGAACTGACAACCTGAAAGAGAGGAAAATGCAGATACCAGAAAGCAAAAGGTTTAGTGAGACATGAACATAAGTCAAACTCAAACGTAATGACAAGTTGCCAAAGTCGGTAAAGTATCCCTCCACATGATTCCGGAGCCCGATGTTGCTGGGGTGAGTGCATCCTAGCAGGGTCACCAAATGTGTGACATGCTTGGTTCGTATGTGCCACAGGATCTCCCCGGTGAACGGCAACACCAAACAACCGCAGATGGGCCGATTCTAGGTGTGGGCTGGAACGGTCCACAAACAGGAGGTTCTCCGCGGAGAGGGCAAACTGATAATCTCCAGGAGTTGAGCCTCAACGCATCAAGGAACTTCAGCGTGTGATCGAACAGTATACTGACCCACGTTCACGTGGAGTGGCATTCAGCTGGGGCGGACAAGTTTAGTGAAACATCGAATAGATGAAGGAAACGCAGTACCGATAAAGAGTCCTCCTAGACGCAAACCGGCATTTTCCATGGATGAGCTAACCAACACCACTCGGCATATGGAGGAATGTAACGCCATCCAGGATTCTTTCCCCGTGATCTGCTTCTATGATGTTGGTAAGAAAGAAAGACGGCGGCTTCCGTTTGTGTGTCGACTATAGGCAGTTGAATAAAGCAAAAAAAAGTATGCATTTCCACTGCAAAGAGGCGACGACCTGTTCGACGCACTGGTCAACGCAAAATACTTCAGTACTGCGGACGTAACATCTGGATACTGGCAAGTGGAAAGGAACACGTTATAACCTACGGGAGTCGATTCTAGAGGAAAAGTGAAAGGAACTACCACTCGAAAAGAGATGCTGGCACTGGTATTCTTCCTGAGGCACTACGGGCACTATATAATCCGCAGCAAATTGATTGTCCGTACTGACCAGCAATCCTTAAGCTGGCTATAAAATTTCAATGCTGAAGGTCAAACGGCGTGGTGGCAAGAAATAATCCAAGAATATGACTTCGACTGCTACCACAGACCCAGCAAAAAGCACATCGGCGCCGGCCATCAGGGAGATGGTCCAACTTGCGCCAACCAGTACGTAGCAAGACTGTGACTGTAAGGGGCGGAATACGCGCGTTGACAAGCAGTCCAGGCAGACAGCCCCGAAACACCGCTCATCTACAACAGACTACGCTCAAGCTGGTGACCGACCGACCAGCCGTGATATGGAAGGAAAGAGCTACGAGAACCGATATCTTTGGTCGATGTGGAACCAGATGCAAATGGTGGAAGGCGTGATGTTTGTACACTACTATCAAGACTACACATCACCGCAGACACTGGTTCTCGAAGTTCTGCAAGACCTTCATACAGAATCAGGTCACGCAGGTATCAACAAACTGGAGTTTGCATCGAGGCAACGCTTTAGGTCGCCACATCTATATAGGGACATCGTTAACGTCTACAACGCATGTGAACTCTGCGGCAGTTTCAATAACTCCGTCCCACGGTAATCGGGCATCACTCCAAACAACCACTGCTAGATACCCGGTCAAACGGTTGCGGTCGACATAATCGGGCCCTTGCCGGACACGCTAATGAACCACAGGTACATTCTTGTACTGGTTGACTACTGCACTAAACGGTGTGAGGCCCTGAAACAAGCGGACGCTGTGGCTGTAACAGACGCTATACTCGACCAATTGATTTAAGGATGGTGCGCACCCAGACAGCCGCACTGAGACCGTGGATCGAATTTCAAAAACGCTTTACTGCGGGAAGTGTGCAGAGCCCTGGTCATAGACAAAACGAGAACAACAGCCTACCATCCCCAGTGCAACGGCCAGGTGGAAAGACAAACCGCTCACTAAAATCCCTGCTGAAGGTCTTCACAGACATCAATCCCAGGGAGTGGGACCGCGTACTGCCCCATTGTCTTCTAGCGTATACTAGCACGATCCAAAGATCCGCGGGCCGGGCACCACACTTCCTGTGGACTGGCAGAGAGATAACACTTCCGAGCAACAACCGACTACCAACGATTGGCCAACAGCCACTGATGGTCACAGAGTAGTGATCGAAGATGATTGACTCATTGAGAATACCGAACCAGATGGCCCGCACACATCTCGAAGCATCGCAGGGTACCAGGAGGATTATTACGATAAGAAGTGCTTTGGAGCCCCATTTCGAGCAGGCGACTGGGTATGGTTTCATTAGACACGGAAAAATCCGGGAGTACCAGCAATATTCTATAAGGAATGGTGATGACCCTTTGTGGTCGAACGATTATTATCAGATCCAAACTGTGTCATTTGGGAAGTTGGATCGACGCAACCGTCCTTTGTGGCACATTTCAGCAAACTAATTCCATATATATCACAGACCAAAGACAAATAATAGCGAAAACAATTTGAGCCCGCCAGTAGTTGCCTTCGAAGTAGAGGTACCGATTGAGGGAGGAATCGCTAGGACGTCGAGGACGATGCCTTCGGGAGAAGGGTAGTGTAGTTTGAAACCGAACCTGACTGAAGTCTAATAACTGAATGTTGAATTGTCCTTGACAACCACCTCTTCCCCTTTCCTTTTACAGACCGTACAAGTGGCGGGACGCCCATCACAGTGATACAAGACACTGAGAACGGAGACCAAAACAGTACCCACACGTAACATTACCATTTTCAATTGTAACCATTCCATATTCTTATGGCGTTGCTACGTTTTACACAAATATAATTTTGTCGGAATCTGTAGAGTATTCTCCCTGATCGAAACATACTAAACCTTTCCGTACGCTCGTACATAGCTAACGTGTGCTCAAACGTAATAATATTTTTCAGATGAAAATTGTCAACATTCAACAAGACGAAATAATGGTCTCATTCGACGTCACCGCTTTGTTCACTTTGATTGATCTGGCAATATCCACGATCCGGAAATTGATAACTGAGCACCCACTAAATGAACCAATGGAATCAGCTGCAATTTGCAAACTCGTGGAACAGACATACTTCAAATTCGAGGGTGAAATCTGCGAACAACTGAAAGGAACTCCAATAGGATCATCAGTTTTTGAATTCATAGCGGAAGCCGTAATGCAGAAGCTGGAGAAGGTGATAATACCTAGGATCATGACAAAACATGTTCTCCCTTACGTTGGTGACACATTTGTCATCTTGAAGAAGTCAGGAACTAAGAAGAACGCACAACATCATCAATAACACATTCAATGGCATTAAGCTCACAATGGAAACGGAGAAGGATAAATAACTGGCATTTTTGGCCGTCTTGATTATCAGAACGCCAGGAAAACTGGAGACAACGGTTTATCACAAAGCACTTCATAAGGGTCAAACTTCGAACTTCAAAAGTAGTCATCCATACAGCCACAGAAGAACCTTGTTCGGACGAATGGGAACGCACTGCAGTACCGACATACTCTAAAATAAGGAACAAAGATATCTCCTTAGGTTATTTGCTCGCAACGGCTACATTAGCAACGTCATCAAAAGAACTCTAACCCAAAGAAACAAAGAAACAACAGACCAAGAATCAGGAACAAGAACAACCTTGCCGTACATCAAGGAAGTTTCGGAACTGATGACAAGACTGCTCAGATCATGAGGACTCCAAGTCGCCCGCAGACCTACCACCTGTCTAAGAAGAATTCTGTTGAAATCAAAGGGGAGAACATAGGAGAAGGATAATAGCAGTAATCTACAGAATAAACTGTAGGAACTGCCCAAAACACAAACTGGGAAAAACTTGTCAACAATTATCCTTGAACGACATTCAGGGGAAACGACCCACTATCTTTGATTTCCCTTCAAGGAGATTACGAAAAACATAGGTTGACTTCACTTCAGTGAAAACTATCCACCAAGCTCGATAAAAACACGCCAGGAAACTTCTCGAATCTTGACTCTGCTCAATCCACTTAATAAATAGGCACATTGAAACGCATCAAGTGTACACGCCAATATATAGGTTAATTTAATGCAACAAAGCAGGCGCGGTGTTTCAGAGGTTCGTGGTTGCCCACTGAAGCTTATGGTGGATTCTCATTAACTGCCTACTATTTTACATGTGTTACGCATGTCACATGGTAGTTTGCTACAGTGTGTGAAGTTTGCGTGGTAGGTATTTGGTGCGAAATTACTGAGGCGATAAAACTAAAACCTGTCGTGAGGATATGAAAAACATGATCGAAAAACTGGATCACAGAGGTTGCGTTTAACTCTGTGGATCGGGACCTCAGAATCATCGTAAACACTGGTTAGTGATTTCGTGCGATTTGACCGCGTGTTGTGAACAGAGGAACTCGCCCATGTGCTCTATTTGTTTGCAACCTTATTCAATCTGAATTCTCCATTATCTCGTGGACACCACTTTCAAATATATTAGTCCTTCTACACCTTCATCGGAATCAATATTCATAGGACGGTAAACTAAAGCAACACAAGAATGTACAAGGTGAATAAATGCTCAAAATGCACTGAAACAGAACTGATGCATGAGTACTCTATTACACTGTTATTCAAGCTGATTTCCTTGATGGAATTCGCTTCATAAACATCGTGAACAATGTAGGGATTTTTATTTCTGCACCCACTTCGTATCAGACCGTTGTTCAATTAATCACAGTTATTGACGTGAGAATAATCAACGCTGTTTTCTTCACGAATGCCTCCGCCTATGCGATAAGCTGGCCTCTTTAAGATACTCTGATTCAGATCAATTAGCACTAGACACTTATTATACCACATGCTCAGATGACAAATGGGTGACTATTCTGTTTCCATTAAATAGTTGTGCAAACGTATGTGAAAGCTTTCGTATACAGAAAGGGCGATATAAATATTTATAGTGACTCTTCTGTTGTACTACAAGTTTAACGTATTCGACTAGAACGAAGTTATTAAACACGCATTTATTTTTTGTCAAACTTAACTGTGACCAGAAGACACCTCACTCTCGAAGCTACAAACGATTACTTCATCCAAACATTAACGAAAATGGGAACGCCAAGGGAAGGATAGACCATTATTGCAATGTCATGAAAAACAGTGTGTAACATCCGATGAGAGCACCAGACGATTTAAGTCAGGTCAGGGTATTGTTGGCCTCGCGCATCCGGCTGGTGAATCTCCCATCCTTTTCACCATTTCCGTTCTCGAAATATTCGCATTTCTGAGTGATGTGCAACATGAATTTGAAAGGATCCGTTTCCATTTGGAACATGCAATTGGATGTGGTGAAATGAATTTTATTTTGAATGACCATCATAGTCAGGCATTCTATTCTATCTATTCTCTTCATCGTGCTTCGAGTAGGATCGGAGTCGATTCTCTATTGCTTCAAGAGCGCAACACTGTCAAATATCTACCAACCAGTCCCAAGATAGAATCCATGACTTGTATCAGACAATATCTGCGGTGTCGAATCACAATTGCAAGAATGTACTGGACATGCATTTTGCTTCAATCATGCTCTCGAAGTCACTATTAGGTCAGTGCCATAGATAAAATCTCAGAAATTCGTGCCATTCAGTCTTCCAATGCAAGGACATAATACCAATTGAGACACATCTGATCTGATACGCCGTATAATTCAGAAAATCACAAGGTTCTGACATCTACACTTGTGCTCAAGTAGGCTTCACTCCAGAAGAAATACTTTATGTGGAAAGTTTGAGACAGCGTTTTCTAGAAGCAAGGGAGCACAGTCTTGATTGNGGCACACAAAGTCGTTTCCAGTGCACCTGAATCCAACGATGCACATTTGAATACCTTTGTGCACAGTTAACAGACCAGTGTTTTCCATGTCGCTTGAGAGCGGGATATCTCAACTTCCCTATGGTGAATACTTATAATCCACATCAAAGTGACAAATGATCGACAAATGGATTAGCAACGGAACAAGATATAAATTAACTAAGATTAATACAAAGAAACACGAAGGTCATCATAACTAACCCAGTTAGGTCATACGCTTTTATCATCCGTAATCGGACTTTTTTCCAGATTCCAGAGTATGCCCATTACGAAGTGAGTGTAAACGTTCAAAGACCAAGCGTTGTTTTTATTGCTCCATTATCTAACCTGTACACATCACATGAAGAAATGGTGTCATTATCCACGAACGTTTGCTCATTGAATCGGGTGATTTCATCTCTAACTACATTGAACTAAATGGAATCGATGTAGAAGTACCGGTAGGGAAATTGAAGGGATTGCTCAAGGAGCGCAACTTTGACTTTCCGTTTCTATTTAGCGGAAACCCGTATCGTCACAGGGATGGGGTCGCTACGGGCTCTGTACTAATTCCAATACCAGTTAGCGTAATCGAAAGCAATTCTTGTTCTTCTGCACTCACCATGTGAAATTCCAACTTAAAGATGAAGTCTTTCGTCAGAAACTTGGTGTGGCAATGATGTTCCCGCTTGGACCTATGTTCATGAGTGCTTTTATGTCTAAACTAATCACATTTCGAACAAATTGCACTGTACACGAATTACGTGCAATATATTTATCCAGAATGGATAATCAGGGTCTATGGTGGAATCTGAGGATGCAGATATCGGAGGCATTTCGCATGAGTGCCATTGCTAACAAAATTCTGTGAACATCGCTTTACAATTCAAATTGGTATTTTAGCAGAAACTATGCATAGAAACCTGTCCGAGGTCCTCAGCCAAATACTCTGCGTCGCAGACTCGATTCACATACAGCCCGTCAGTGTGTATCCGGTTGAAGGATAGAACGCCCGATCCTGCTTCGGTGTTTTCGCTCTCACTTGTTCCTGTGATGCACAGTATATTGGCCGCACGGCTATGCATCCTTTGGCGCGTATCAGAGAGCATGATCCTGCGTGGTTTCGAAATGAAGTAATTAGTTGAAGCAGACATGCCCTTGTGTCTCACCTTGTTAACAAAAGTCGCATTGTAAACGTGTCTGAAGCCTTCCGACTTTCTGTACAGCGTTAGGACCGCACGGTCTACACACGCGATCTTTCGTATCCTACCCTCAGAGTATGCAGTCAGCATCCATGTCCACAAACCGCTCAACTTTGTGTGCTGAAAATCAAATTGTGCAAGCACTCAAGCACCCATGGTCAGATTGCTGACAAGTGACAAGTCATATAATATCCGAATAGATAGTATTTGACTCTTGATGAGTTCAGGTCATCCACATGCACATTGAGGATCTAATTTGTTGAAAAGTTAATAACATTTCAATTATTTTCCTTTCCTTTATAAATTCCTTTATGTGACTGTTTACCTATTCTGTGTTCTAGTTGCATGATTCAGATGCGCTGAAAATCAGCCGGTTTTGCAAGTTTGAGTTCTCTTTCATGATCAAAATGTGCGTCAGGGCCATTTTCGTCCCACTTTCTATCGATGGCTAGATTACAAACCATTGTTTGATAATTCCCGAACCTGGAGATCAGATTACCGCGATGTTCACAAATCCATCTGCCAACCGAAATCAAATGCAGATTCTCACCCTTACCTTCTCCCATGATCGCTGCATCACATAAACGCGCTTAGAAGTTTAAACGGTAGTTCCGAACTTTTTCCATACTAATAATGCAAATTTAAATTCAAGTTTTTATTATGGGATGTAACTTACAAAGACTTCGCTTTTACAAATCCCATAGGGTGTTTACACATTGGTTCGGATGAAGAATCACAATAGCACATGGGACCCAAAAAAAGTGAGGAAGAAGGAGGGGTTAGAAATATAAATCGAATAAAACAATTGCAGGTATTATTAATGGTTGAGGTTCCCAGAAAAAGCACTATTTGTGATATCACCACCA
Organism: Echinostoma caproni; assembly: GCA_900618425.1. Classification (NCBI taxonomy): domain Eukaryota; kingdom Metazoa; phylum Platyhelminthes; class Trematoda; order Plagiorchiida; family Echinostomatidae; genus Echinostoma; species Echinostoma caproni. Next base: position 5,114 of record UZAN01049085.1, on the reverse strand, counting down.
ACTATAGAATGTCATAAAAAGTGTTTTCAGCACATGACTTCGCACATATCATAAATATCGGCTTCATTGAAATCGTTCATGTATTTTTTCATATGATGCCTTTCAAGATTTCTTTCGGTTATCCGTGCAAACGATCGGTTTCGGCATGGGTTGCGCAACACACAACACCAGCGACAGATAGACGGTTTTTCTTATTTCACGGATGAGAATGGTGCACTCAGGCGAAGTTGTCACACCACCTCCTCTACGATAATTCATAAAAGATTGACACAAAGTGTTACCAATTTCGTATTTCACACCTTGTGCAAAGGTGATAAATGTGGTGTTATGTTTGAAGCACGTGGACACAAGTGACGCAACACATGAACTATAAGATTTGTAACGGGATGGGCTAGAAGACGCGTAAACATACTTGCTTAATGAAGAAAAAATGTTTTACCGTCATTGCGTGTGAATTAACTGCATATCATCTGAGCACTAACAAAAAATAGATTTTGTGCTTACGGATCTTAAAACACCGATATAGGCTGGTCACCGTTACAATGTCTATCCCATGTTACAACACAAAAATAGGTATAAATTCCCATTATACCTTTGAAGGTCAATTCTCTGTTCGAAATCCGTGCTGAAAAACTTGAAAGTCCGGAGGACTCGCTGAAACTTCAAAGAACGCTCAGTTCTGCTTATCAGTGATCTATCGTTCTTGACTTCGAATTCCATGAATGGAAACGTCCCGTAAGAGTCGGTTACCGTTCTTCAAGGGATACCAACAACTTTTGTATGCTTCGAATGAGAGAAATATCAGTGTCATCGTTCATGACGATCTAATTTGTTCTTTCCGCTACTGCAGACCCGCATTAGCAGCCACAAGAAATTGGTTTCCTAAAGTGAGCCTTTGTCAAATTTGAACTTATGTTTGTTATCGGTTTACAATCAACCACGGAGCACGCTTTTTAAGCGTGGAATTATTGTCCGCAACGTGAATGTGAGCTCTTGGAACATCCAAAAAGGATGGAAACCATGATGGCCAAGGGACTGTACTCCATGGCGGATGAGAAATAACTAAAATCATTGGGGTTGTACCCCACCCAGTATCACCGCATTCAAAGAGAATTGATATTTTTGTCTCAAATATTGTAGAACTCTGATCACCTATGTTCACCTATGAACGCTCAATCAATCCTGTTTCGAGAAACCCATCTGGGTCAAGAAAGGCAACCCCTTGTAAGCATTTACCATAACGAAACTTGAAATTTGAATTTGGGAAAATACACGAGGTATAATGGATACTAATATACACTGCATTTATGAAGCCCAATGGAGGATACATATACAGGATCGCTTTTGAATGGGTTTTGATCGGTTATCTACTCAGAACTTGGGTGCAAGCGGGTTGAAACAGCGTCTGGATAAAAAAGATAAGGACCATACATTTCCGTATTCATTCAGGAAACAAACATTTTTCCAAGATGACGCCTCATGCCACTTTGCGCTGTTTATTAAGGCGGCGAAAGCAACGATTCAGTTCACTGAGGATTCAAATCTTCCAAGACCCAACGATATGCATTACGCCACCAGCTTGACCAAATACAGTTTTTGACAACAATCCATCGCATAATCGAATATGCAACAAGATAAACAGGTAGGTAAGTATCAGTTTCTGATTTATTTCGCAAAATTGATTATATAAGATGTGTTTAGGTTACGGGAACACCCATACGATTTTCTCTCGATAACACTGATGAGGACATAGACTTAATACCATCAGCTTATACGTAAAGGACAAACTGCCGGACGGAATCCATAGTTCATTCTGTTCGATTGCATCGTCCAATCTTACCATAAAAGCGATTGATAAAACAGCTTCTCCACTGGCAAATGGCCACCCACTTACCAGCAGCAAGCATAAAATAAAACCGTAATTCAATTGAACTCTCTATATTTGACCTAGATGTTGCTTTCGAAATTCCAACGTTCCCTACAATCTGTCATCCGAATTGGCGCCTGAACATAACAATAAAACAGAGGCACAAAATGCATTGAGAATGGTAGTATAAACTAGAATTGTAGAACTCCAAACACTTACATTCATCTGTTCTCTTCATCAATGCAAATTGTGCCTAAAAGCGGTTGGGGAAGGACAGTACAACTATCTTTGCACTATTTCTCAATCAGCGTCAGCTAACTCACAAGCTTGGTAGACTCCGAGGTCCCTCGTGTGTTCTCCAGTATATCCCTTTGTCACTAGGAAAAATGAGATAGAGCTTTCTTAGACACAGGATACATAGAGCGTTCCGATATTCACCACGTCAAATTCACTGTATAGAAAAGCTGCTGTGTTCATTGTTCATTGTTGAAAAGTGAATAATTATTCCGACTTGATCGCTTTCCAATAACCAGGGTGTGCCAACGGTAACTTTTAAGCGATGTGGAAATTTTGTTGCCACGAGAGAGATACTCAAGGTAGCAATAATTCCCTGTTCTACACGTGGCGAGAATCCATCAATTCAGTGGTGCTAATCGTTTGCTATTCACTTTACCGAACACGTTTCACTACGCACCGCCAAGGATGTCAAATTGACAGAGAAAGTGGAGTGTCAAGATCTGAAAATATGATCTACCTGGCATACCGTTGCGCGTGATCTCTGATGAAAATGCTGACGTCTCTTTATACCAACTTGGAAAAAAACGTATGATGAATCAGTTTGTGAATGTTGTTCATTTGGAAGAACGCCAGAGGAGAAGGTGCAACATGAAATTTAATCAGACGCGTTTACAGGAATTACGAGCATTTGTAAGTCAGAGGCTGTGGCAACCTATCAGACATGTACGATCACAGATCAGATGTCTGATCTTCAGACGACACGGGTCAAAGTTTGACTCGTTTAAGATATACGTATTATTTTCTAAACTCGTTCGGTCAACGGATAATCTTAATAATAAAAACCCTATGTACGGACTACACCAATATAGGCCAACGTTGAAACTCCCAGGTCCTCATGAACGATAACTCCCAAATTTCATTTAATTTGGACAACGCGGCAATGGCTTCTTAGTTCCAAGTAAGTATGGCAAGATACCGCATGGCTCTGCTCTCCCAAGAACGTCCATCGTAAGCGGCACAGGATGAATGGAACTCCTCTGATCAGAATGGCCACCTCACGTGGTTTACGCACAATCAATACGCAATTCTTCCAACAAAATCGCTGAACTCATTATCTGCTACCTTATACACACGCTTCAATAGCCTCGTACTCGAATTAGAGCAACCTTTGAACAGCTGTGGTTAGCAAATCTCTCGCTTTTCGGAAAAGTATGTATGTGTAGCCGCACAATATATGGAAGATATTTTCATGAATGATGGATTGGTTTTCTTTCAAGAGGTACTGTTTTTCAGCGTGCAATTGCGTTTTCTCGATAATGTGAGTGACAACCATCACACTTATGTCTATATATTCCGTTCTTTAGTAACAGTTTTAGTTGTTTCTACAGTCACTGTATTAGGTCTGACAGGACCAGCAAAGTTTGATGACAACAAGTTCGGTTTTGGTCTAATTCATTCAAAGTCGTTTGGGTTAGATCGTCCGCAGCAGTTCTACGTTAAACGGTTCCCAAGCAATTCACGAAGAATTAGCTTCTATATAAGTTGTAATTTTGAAAACACAGCCATGTCGGTACAGGTGAAAATAAGGGGACGTTTCGGTTACCTCATTGTACTTAGGAACCCCCCACCTCTTTACATCAGATACGTTGATGATAGTTTCGCAAGCATCAAGTCAGATCAAACGGCAGATTCTCTTCATTGCTTGAACAATCAGTGTAACTCGATCAGATTCACGACGGAAACCGAGAACTCAGAGATAGTCATCAACTTTCTAGATTGTCATGTGAAAATCAGTGAATCTCGTGCATTTCAAACAGGCTTCCATAGAAAACCAACCCAATCAGGCAGATATTTGAATGTTGACTACGCACATCCACAATGCGTAGAACGTTCACTTATCTCGTCACTAGTAGACAGGATTGAAAACCTCTACACCGAGGAGACAACACAAAAAGTAGAAATGCAACGCCTAAACCGGGTACTCCAGGACAACAACTTTCCACAACGGTTTGTACGACACGAGCTTACCAGACCTAGAACAATCACACAAAGCAAGGGTCCAACAGACTGGCTGGCATACACTAGTTCACCCTACAGATTGGGGACATCTGGGCAATCAGAAATATCCTTGGTAGTTACAACATCCGGGTTTTCTTCCGGTAGACAACACACTTCAGCATAAGCCGTCTAAGGTCAAAGACCCGATTCAGATGCAGGACCAAAGCAACCGCATTTACAAGATCAGTTGCAAGGATTGCCCAGCAGAATATATTGGACAAACATGCAGGAGTGATAATCATGGAACATCGAAGAAAAAAAGATAAAAAGGTGAAGACCAACTAATGCCATGCAGCTCAACAAACTCGAACGAGATTCGGCAATCGCACATCATGCCATTGCCGAGGGACATCGTATAGACTATGAAACCACAAAAATTCTCCGACGAGGTTTTCGAACAAACGCCGAGCGCCTATACACCAAGGTTTTGGCAATTGGTGCCCATCCTGGGTGCGTAAACCGAAACGACGGGGCAGGGGTTTCGAGCATCTGGACAGCGTTAACATCAGTTGCCAGCACTCGTCCCAACGCTGATTTGATCTCAGATCACCTCAGATAACCCCGTTCCTACACACAAACATCACACAAACGGATGTGCCCAACACACGATCCGGATCAGTGACGTACACACAGACACGGACAGACACGTACATGCAAACGCACATACACACAATGTGTGAGAGGTTAGTTGACGAACTGTTCGTGACTCATTCGATTGAAAAATCGCCTTGATAAAGGTTACCCACAGTAACCGAAACGTTGGCTTAGTTTCACCTTTACCGGCATGGCTGTTTTCGAAACTACAACTTATTTAAACCATATCACATGGCGCATCGATTTTTCGATACACTCCGAAAGTTGTTCGGATCTGACACATTGAATTAGCTTTTATATTCACTGCATTTGTATACAATGTATTGTATGTAGCTGATTGTTCAAATTGATGCTGATC
>UZAN01049083.1:11842-22835 GCA_900618425.1 Echinostoma caproni | reverse complement strand
GCTCCTCCCAATTCTAGACGCATATTCTGGCGATATGGTTTCGCTGATTGGTGCAGCTTTCGTAACTTTCTGGCTTCCTACCCCTGGAATGAATGTTGCTTTTCCGCCGATGTCTCCATCTCCACTTCGAATTTCTCTAAAGTTCTTTTGCAAGGCATGCGCGTATTTACTCCTCGTTTCACTAAACCCGACAAGCCTCTTTCTCCAGAATGGTTCAACCACTCCTGTTGTCGCACTATTCGTAAAGGGAAATCGGCGTTCCGCCGCTGGCAACGTTCATCTTCCCTTAGTTCCCGCCGATGGTTTTTGTTAGCGCGAAACAACTGCACAACCAACCGAACTCACCACCAGCCCTCGACCATGCAAAGGTGTCATCTGAAATGTGTAGGATGCGAACCCATTCTCTGGCATGCGATAGTCCTGTAATTTTATAAGTGATGTATATAACTTTATCCACGTTATGCACATTATATATTATTATATATTAAGCTCGATAGAAATGAGGGCTGTTTTCACTTAGGTACCATTATTGTGTTCAATTCATCTTGTGCTCTAATCGCGAATATTCTTATTTTGATTGAGTGTGGCCGCAATTAGCTATGTCCATAATCATGTCTTCTAATACAGTTCAGGACTGTCGCCATTCCATCCCATTGGTGTAGCTTGGTTTGGATTGGAAACGTTACTGATAACCTAAACCACCTGATCCCCATTTCTTCTTTTGTAGCCATCTTTCCGCGGGACGTCCATTGTTGTTTAGATTGGCCAATGCGGCCGTTTTCCTATAGATCGTTTTAACTGCTCGCCGTCATGAGTGCATTCGACAAGATATATCGTAGTGCGCTGCCAATGAAATTCTTCGCTCGCGGTTGGGGGAAGCCTGATACCCTGTTGAGGTAAAATACAGTTTTGACAATCAGTTTCCAGGTTAATTGAAAATATCCATTTGGTTTCCAATCGAGACCGATTTTGTAGCGTGGTTAGTCAAATGGTACCAATTGTGATGGAAAAGGTAAGCTTTAGTTCTTTTCAGAGTCTAGTTTGTACTTCGATTTCAGCGTACGGAACACAGAAGTGCCATTATTTTAGAAGGATCTTTCGTAAGTCCTTTTGAACGCACTTTGCCGGGAATTTTGGAGCCGGAAAACCGCGTAGCTCGGTAAGTAAAGTAATCAAGTATATTTTTTGTGTTTCATAGATTCCAAGTGGTTTTGCCGAAAAAGTGGAAAACCCAGTATAAACCAATCTGCATACACTTTGCAGGTACTGGCGACCACGTAAGTGTTCATATAGTCCAGAATTTCTAAAGGTTCTGGCTTATTCCATTACAGACTTATTNNAACTGTTAGAAGATGGTATCGGGTCAATAATAGTCATGAATCCGTTTTATTGGAAGCGGAAACCAAAAGACCAACGGTAAATCCCACCTAGGGAGGAAACTGCATTTCTATGATGTTATTGCATGATGGTTGTCAAAAAGCTGTTCACAAGCTTTCTTTATATCATTGATGTGCTTGATCTTCATAACAAGAAACTTCTTGTAAACGTCGTTCCCGTATTCATCTATCGGTGTGATCGATGACCGTAACCCTAGAAGAAAACCGTTGACTCAACAATTGAAGTGTTTTCCCGTCACTAGTTGGCTAAAACAGCAAGAAACTGCCCATTCAGTTGAATCTGATCACGCATTAGTTTTTGATGCTGCTCCCTTTCCAACTCACCGGTCACAAAAGAACTCATCAAACNACTCGATTGACAGATCATCATTTTTTTACCCAGCCGTTCATGCCCATTTTGAATCAGAACTAGCGCAAGAGCTAGACGCGCTGCAGCGTGGCAGTGTAGATGAACAATGGGATCAGATTGGGCAAGCCATGCACTCCACAGCGAGGGTTGCCTGTAAATCTGAAGCGGCAACCCGTCCGAGGCCTTGGATATCTGACGAGTCTGTAGCACTGATGTAGAGAAAGCTGCAAATCCCGACCGCCCGGGATCAAGGCATGGGTAGGTGGCATCTGCAAGGTTGGCTCACGAGGAGCCTCAAGAATGACCGTGAGAACTGGTAGGCAACAACATTTAATGAAATGGAAGTCGTAGCTGCATCAGGGAATAGTTACTGATTGTTCCGACTGATAAGCATGTCTTGCGTATGTCTGACAGACGCCTACCGCAGCGCGCCTTATTCGCAGTGGCTGTTGCAGGCTGGAGAAAGCCACATAACCAGCAGATGACGTGGAGACGAGGCATGAAGAAATGCATAAAGCGCTTAGGTAGTATAGGTGTTTCTCGTCTTCCGGGTTGGGGTCTAAAAGACCCTGTGACCGCATGGTTGGAGACACTGAAGGTTATGGCTACAAACCGGCATCAATGACGATCTTCCTGTGACTTCTTATCAGACCAGNATCAGACCAGGATGCATGAAATAGTATGTATGCACAGTTGGACTGTGTAGTCTGTGTGATGATCAGAGATTCACTTTTTTCCCGTCCCCACAAGTAAGTCCAATCCCTATCCTCCTTACATATACTCACTTATGTTGTATGCAATATGAGTTTGGCAGCGATCAGTGAAGTTCGCTTCACTGTATTACGCTGTACAATGATGGTGATGATGACAGTCAGTTGACCGAATTCTACGTTGTCCGATTAAAGCCACAACCTTATTGCTGTTTCTGCCTTACAAGGCTATCAGATACGCTTTCATCAGACAGCTGCTCTCTAATAACATTCGTTCATGTCTTTCTGGAAAGTAAACGTGGGAACTTTCGCTGAACCTCGTATGTTGGTTCATGCCCAATAGCGGCTCTTCATGTATGATTCGGCTACCTAATGGCCGTTTGGTGCTTCATCTAGGCTGGTAGAAACTTTTCTTATCACCCTCCGGAAAATGTCTACAGCCCACAGTTCCCTTAGTGTTCGTAACCACAGCTAGCAATTGCCGCTTTTACCGGCAGTTTTGTTAAGCGTATTCCAAGTGCTCGGCTCGGTAGGCAATCTGCTTCCCTTTGGGGGAAAGCAGGCCATTTCAAGGTTTGCCGATCCCAACTGAATAGCAACCGCAGTGTCCACTTTGATTCAGACCTTATCGTCCCTTAATGCCACATTCAATCGGCTCTACAGTGTCTCATCAACGAAGTACTCCTAAAGGCCCTCATAGGCACATGTAGTTGCGACAGTTGTTTACCAAGTAAAGCTGCCACTCAACATCATTGGTGATTATTACCTTCTACCAATACCGTAATAATGGCTTTAACCCAGCTGTTTCGTATTTCCTGCACTCATTCAAGCTTCCGTAAGATACGAAATTAATCATTATGAATCTTTTAGACATCCCTTATAAGATAATTAGTGTACAGTTTCCATCCTCGGTCTTGATTTCTTGGGGTCAGCATTGAGCTGTAATCATTCCCATGGAAGTCGACGAACTTTCTCTGTGCGATCAGCACTGCAGTCAAACGAAACTGCCTCCCTTCGCCGGTACCCTTTAACTGCGTCGGTGACCATATAGTGACTAATTACTCCGGTCTCCAACTGTCAGGTTAATTGCATATGACACCTGGAGTACTCGGTGATATCCACGTCCCAGGGGACCAAATTGCTGCACCCGTCAGTCCTCGACTAAATCGTTATTTTTCTCCGTCAGTTCCGTCGGACGAGAGAAGAGTACACCGGAACCCAAGGTTTCCTCAAATTTCTCAGAACCCTCAGTTCAGCAGTTATTCATCAACTATCCCCCTGTAAACTGATAAGTTGGCTCAAGTTGTCCACATAGCAGTAAACTGAAGGAAGCCTTTCCCGAGGACAATTTCCCAAGAAAAAAACCGCAATATTCCACGATCTATGTGGTGTTCCTGTTGTCACTTCGTATCAGACCAAAATGCTTAAAAAACTATACGTACATTCGAGCTGTGTATTCTATATTTTACCTCTATATGTTGTCTTTCTTTCCTCGTAAAAAAGTAGGCTCAATCCCTATCCACCTTGAACATTCTCATTTACGTTTTATGCATTATGAGTTTGAAAGGGATTACTGGAAAACCACGAATAAACGACACTGATGAAACGCTTAAGAAGAAGACTGAAGGTGCTAAACGTATATCAAACGGAGTTACAGAGCCCGTAGAGCGCTTTGCTCATCCTCCATACGTTCGAACAGACAATTGGCGTAGTCTGAATCGCATAGCTTTATTCCACTAGCCCATTCAGTAACAAGATTTGGGAGACCACTTCGTGCGTTCTCCAATATACCATCTACGACGAAGTAGAACAGGAATGGTGAAATAGGCTTGGCCGGAATGCTGCTTGCTGTTCACGAATATTCATCTCCCTTAAGAGTGTCAGGCGGCGAAGTATCACAGAACTTAACACTTGTGATGATCGGATCTAAACTAATGCCGCGGTGATTTGCTCAGTCGTTGTGTGATCCCTTGAAGACCGTCACGTTTAACGGTTCACCCCAGGATAAAGGTATACGATCCACCGACCAGATGCGAAGTAAGCTAGTAATTGAGTCGACGGGAGTCACCACCCACTTTGAAAAGAATGGGGAGAATCCCATCAGGTCGCCCCACCTTCCATTCCCCTCTTGATTGAATACAGCTTCGTCCATCTAATTCCGATGGGGGCTCACATGTTGCCACCCACGGAGATTTCGCTGCGATTGTAGAAATAACCGCATTAGCATCAGGCCAATTGAACTGTTCACTAAAATACTCTGCCAATTGATCAAGTCGTTCATCTTTGTTGTGGATAATCTGTCCGCGTTTATCACAAATGGTCTCACTGACCGGTATGTAACCACCTCCGGTACTGCGTATCAGGTGAAAAAGTCTTTATCATCCCCTGATGCAGAAGCTACCTCCATTTCACTGACTATTTTGGCCCACCAGTTTCCGCAATCTTCCTTAAGGCTTTCTCGTGAGGCTAAGTTGCAAACGCCACCGGTTCCTATGTTGATCCTGGCAGATCGGGATTCTCCGCTTTTGTTCCACCAAGATCACTGATTCCTGACAGATCTAGTGTGTTCAATGAACTTTGGGTTCGACCCCAAAAACAAAGTTTGCAGCGGAATGCATCGCAAGTCTAATTTGATACCACTGTCGTTGTACTCTAACACCTCGCGGTGCTCCAAGCTTCTTATCCTCACAACGTGCGCTAGCATAAGAATCGCGCCGACGGTAATAAGCTAACTGAGGGGATGATTTTTGACGATGATCACTAAATCGAAGCGTGAAGCGCCTCAGAACTAGTGCGAGATCAGACTGAACACAGGTAGTCTAGTAGGATCTGCAATTTGTACTAAACCACACCAACGGTAGCTTACAGCTATGTGGTCAAGCTGGATCGACTTACCGGCTGAACAAGAACACCATGTTGCCGTCCGACGAGAGCTGTGTCGAAAGTTGATGCTAGATAAGTACAGCGGGTGATCTGCGCAGAACTGAAGTAGTTGATCACCGTTGTCTGTTCGGTGGGCGGGAAAATGCGAAGTGCCTCCCTAAACAGGCTTCGGATGCGCTCAGTTTTCGAACCTGCGCGTTAAAATCACCTATATCATCAGGGCTACGGCTCAATCGGATAAGTTTAATAAGCCTGTTGTAAAATTCGTCCTTTTGTGAAGTGGGACTGCAGTTGGTTGGTGCATACGCGGAAATGATGAACGAACACCTTTTAGTGTTGCTTCCCTTCTGAACAGTAACTGAACCCGGAAGCCTCATTACACACGAACGACTGTTGACAGGTATCCAATGTATCAGCGAGGCCTCAGCCTTAAAGCTAAGTACGATGGGATGTGGGTCAGAAGAAAGGGCAAGGGACGAGGATTGGGTCTAGAAAAAAATGTAAGAACACTGGTCTTGCCATGACCATCCAATTACAATTTAGTGACATACTCTCGGTTCATAAACACTTATTCATTCACCACTTACCTTTTCACGACCATCCTCCTCTATCCAAAGGCCACATAAACAAGGATATCAATTATCACAATTACATCGTCTCATTTTAAACTCTGACTTCTTTCGCAATGGTTCGTCTCCTCTTGCCACCTGTTCCATGTGCTGTAAATTGTGTTGTTTTTAACCGGCTGATGTACTACGGTAAAGAGACTTGTTTGTTAACTCTCGTTCTCACGACCACTGAATTGGGAAGTTCGGGGAATTTGGTGAATTTGTCGGGTTTTAATAACTTTGCTTGTATTGCTTTTTCTGACTTGAATGATTCTTAAGTTCTTGTATTTTTTGATTACACACCAGTATGCGATGAACAGCAGTCACGAAGACCTGCTGTTCAGTGATTCTTTACTCTGTTATCCACTTATGGATTCGAGTTTGTAGATTATGATTAGGTAATCAATCCATTCAGATCTTGTGGCTTCCTAACTTCAACTAGAACCGGTTGTTTTTGTTCGTTTACTGTACATTTTCGCCGAGGTTCGCGAAGCTCTTTCACAATGTGTAATACTCACTGCATTAAACATCTTCATCACCGATTTGTCATCCCACGATGAATATTTCAGAAAATCTGTTCAGTTTCTCTAAGGTTGGCAAGTGTATTGTAATTCTTTAACATCAGTGGTGGTGCCATTTTTGATGTCGTTATGATACCATCGGTAATTTCTAAGCGGATAGTTCTTCTGAGTAAGCAAGCAATCTCCCTTAGGATTTCTGGGTGTATCGTGCTCCTCGAGTCTCAGGAATATTCCATTCTTTTAAACGACCTATTCTATTTTGCTCGACTCGATTTCAGTGGATCCAGCCTGAACTACGTGTCCGATTTGTTCGTGATGGGCGGCGCTTTAATTGCCGAATGCAATACTCTGTTGCGTTGGTGCGAACAAAATGGCTACGGACCACTTGGCCTGCATGGGATCTCTATGGGAGGCTATGTGAGTTTCGCGTATTGTGACGTCATCTCATCGCCTCTGATGAAATTCATCAACGTGAAAAAAGCTAAAAAAACGCGATGGTACTGATCATACAAACCTTTGGTAATCTTCCGCGTTGTTTTTTGTTGTTGTAGTCCTAACGTTACAGAATCAACTGGTTTTCAAATGTGTGCCTCTGGTATTTCCCGGGGATCTATTTTTTACTTAATCCTTTGAAAAATCTTCTAGTTATAGAGTTCTTAGAATATACCCCTGGATAAGATGGAAAAACCTGCTGGTGAAGAGATTTCCTCCTGGTAAAGCTCATCGGGCTGTGCATCCTCTCAATTTCTTTGCAACATTAGTTCACTGAAATTCCCAATCTCTTCTTCGATTCCACTTTCAACCTTCCTGTCTTTCTCCTCATATTCATCCAAATGAGCAGCCAAAGTCAGCAACCAAAACCGGCGAAAAAAAGTGTATGGGTAATGATTGTTCAAATTGAAACTGAACTGAGTCGGTTTGTTGCACATACAAGACGATAATGTTACAGATATCGGGTTGGTCGGCTACAACATAGTTTGAACGATGACAGGCGAGTCAATGAGTGTGCGTACGATATTACGCTCAAGTCTGTTATACCCAATTAAAGATTGTTAAAAGCATATGCCGGGTATGAATTCAAGGGAAAGTGATGTCATATCACAAGTGAACGAAATTTCGACAACATAACTGCAGTTCTTCACCAGTGCAAGATCAGCGCTGAAGTTTCTGTTGCAGCAGTGTGTGGTTCACCGACCCGGATATTGACTTTTCGTCCTCACATGGATGAGAAAACACTTCTGCCATGGAAGGGCAGTGAGGAGAGCTTCCTCAGAAGGACTATTCGAGACGGTTGATGGTATGTGAGCATTTCGAGAGGTTTAAGGGAGGAGTAACCAGCCGCAACCAAAAGCACCCATCCTCCACCATACTGATTTTTCTGGAGCGTGAACACTCAAACGTACGGTGTATTCTCATTGTTGGTTTCTATTCTGTGCTCGGTTTTCGTGAGATTCTGAATCGACCAGGTTGACAGTTTCTTATCAACCATCATGCAGCAGCCAAAGATTATCGAAATAAGGAAACTCAGAGCACATTAACGGAGGTTTTCAACTTGGATCATCTATGCGTGCACATATAGGATGAAATCAGTGTGATTTCCTATCTATGGGGTCTTATTTTCGGTATTCCGTTGTACAGTGTCATAATAGACGTAAAATGGCCTGTAGCCCTCACAGTACACTTATATCAACCTTGACGAGAGGCAATAATTCCCTTCGATCTGTTCGCATATAAACAATGCGACCAATATCTACGATGTACCATTTTTTTCTGTTTATTCAGCATTCACCAACATCATGATAATAGGGCATGACGAGGAAAGCTTATGTAATGCGCAGATTAATCGGCCGAGGGAATGGCTGAACTTCGATCGTTTCGTTCGTTCAGTGAACGCTTTCGGACATAGCCACTTTCAGAACGCACCTGGTTATTTTCAAATTGATTAGTGTGATAGACAGTGGCTATGTTCTGTATTCCCTACTCGAAACGACGGGTATGTCACGGACACTTTCGTTTGAAATAAGTTCAGTAACAATGTCGACAGTTTATGAGACAGTGAAATAAGATAACAAGTAATTTGGTGCAGCGCATTTCCCTGGGAGTAGTCTGTAACTAGGCTCATGTTCCGTAGAACGAGCGGGTCAAACAATGGGGTGTACGGCTTGGTTTTGGGGGACGTGTTCGCAAAGTCCATTTTTGACTGAATGATAGCATCCAATAGATACAGTGGCCTGTTCCGCTTTTGCAGTGATTAAGGTTTTGGTGCAGATCGGTTTTATTTTCTACGGATTTGATGGATTAGGGCTATTTGAATATCAAAATCAGCATGCAATACTCCATAATATTGCATAACTATTTCAGTGGTGGTGAGTGACACACCGTGCGATGGAGTGAGCGGTTTAGCAAATCCCAGGTGTGTCAAGAAGTGTCTCGACAGACATATCTTTGTCGCCACAGATTCTGATCAATTGGCTGTGCCAGTTAGATCACGTATTTCTCATTTCCAGGAAATTTTCACTGGACTCTCTGTTTACATTTGCTTGTCCGGGTACTGGAAAAATCATTCAGCAATGAATATATGATGCACAGATGCGGTACGAAAACGCACGCTGAGATCGGGTACAGTAGGCTTATCGAACCTCTGTCCAACGGTTGAGTTGCAGGTGCGCGCTCGTGGTTTAATTCGATCAGACAAAATTTAGTTCGTATACTTTTACTCGAAGGAAAGAATAGTGTAACATACCTCAAATTTAAATGGAATCCGGTTTGGGATGTACGAGTAAATCGCGAAACGTTCCAGGGGCGATCGTCAGAAGGAATGCAATGAACGTTTAATAATAGCGATATTTAAGAGATACCGCATATAAATCACAGTAATTCGGTCATTGGTCAGCACAGATTGGCTTAATCATGCGGTCTAACACGATGGGACCATGAACGAAGTGGACTAGCAGGGTGAACGGTTATCATACGGAAATGCGGGGTAGCGCGATATCATGATTTGCGCGTAGCGTGGACTAGATGAACAGTCAATATAAATGCATGTCGTGTGACAATTGAGAAATGTCCATTGTTTGAGGTCGGAAAACAATAAAAATGCAGATGCCATAATGCATGAAATGAAGTAAACAAAGGTGCTAGGCAGCATAAATCACGGTACTTGGAATCGCATACCAAAAAGACAACACCTGAACAAAAATGAATTGAAAATTTGGTTCAGCCATGACATTTACTGGTTGGCACAGTAGTAACACACCTTCCATGCGCTGGGTCCGGAGTTCAAATCCAGGATGGGATGGTGGATACACACTACTGATGAGCTCTAATAAGAACGAAACTCGAGTCTGGTGTTTCCGAGTGTATGGTTGAATCGATGAACTGAGGTTTGTGCGTGAAGGTGAAAACCGAAGGGCAGTCAGTCAAATCAATCAACAACTACGCCATTGGAAAATCATAGAATAAATGTTAGACGTGTAAAACATCCTTTTCCCTTTATCCAATTCATCTGGGTAGCCTCACGAGTCACATGACAACGAATGTTCAACAATATATGCCCACATGTGTCTTCTTGTTTTGCTGGAATGTTAGACAGATTGGAAAAATATGAATTCTGGTATGATTTATTTCCTATGTATATGGAACACTCTTCACAGTAGACGTTTCATGACTTACTGACCGAGATCAAGCAGATCACAAATAATCGGTTGAATGGAAACTGAAGGACGTGACAAACAGCCGCTTTCTCGTTGTCTTTGTTATCTATATCAAAGTACTTTAGGAGACTTATAACGTTTAGATTGTATAGTCTGTCATGATCGTAGTAGTTTATTTTTGTTTCCCTCATTCAAGCTCAAGTCGGATTCACCGTGCACATTCGTGTTGACACTGTCTGCACTGTATTTCGTTGTAATGTGATGATGGTGGCTTAGAACCACGTCCGACGGACATCCTTCATTACGATTAGCATTTGGCGCATGNGTGCGTGCATTTTCTGTTGGTGCCAACTATTCCGTTTTCCAGCCCTGACTGGTTCCCGTGTAATGCATGAACAGCTACATCCGAGAAGTTACCTTCAGTTGCAAACAGATTTAAACTTGCTCTGTGTGTTTATAGACTTCAATTTAATAACCACCTGAGTGTTGGTGACTTTTCTCTGTTCTTTCTTACCTACTTCCTTTTATTGAACATTCATAGATACAGTTTTCAGTAGGGAGAAGCGGCCAAACAAAGGTTTCCAAACAACCGAATCAGGGAAAGTCAGGCGATAGTGGTAGGATTCGAACACGTCCTCCAGGGTGATAATTTGTGACGTTACCACCGGGCCACCGCCGCCTAAGACAGCAAACAAAACTATCTCAAGATTGAGAGGTTACGAATTGATACCAAAAATAATTTCCATCGCTAAACGACTTGATTATCTATAATATAAAACAAAACTTGTTGATTTTACTTACCACCTTACTTTTCCGATTATACTCGCACTGATATAGGTGATCTTTTCAAAGAAAACCAATAGAAATCATGT
>UZAN01049083.1:0-11262 GCA_900618425.1 Echinostoma caproni | reverse complement strand
CTTTTGTAGTATTTAATTAGAGAAAGTACCAAAGAGATTATTTCAGCCATTCATCCTTGTCGTCGGTTTCTTGCTCCTATTCCTTTCCTACACCGTTTATTGTCACCTCTCTTTTCATTACTCCTCAGATGGCAAGTCTTTGCGCAACTGTGTGGCCGAAACCTATTTCGCTGATACCTTGTCTTTCATGGACTACTGCATCGGTCGTCTTTGTTGATGTAAGCCCGTTCGAGTTACCAGTTTACGATATGCTGACAGGACCTTTTATTAAAGGCAGTTTGATTTCCTGTTTTGTGAAACATCCCTTTCCCGTTTCATCAACACAAGAAAACATGCCTGTGCCCAATGGATATTGGTCATCAATTTCGCGTGCTCTCATTCAGCTGTAAACGCACATTTATATGATCGTGTCACAAAACAAAAGGAACATCAGAGTTGAAATAAGTTACTTGAAGAAGTTTGCGAACAAGTTAGTTTCGTAATTTCAGGATAATGACGGGCTAAAGTTAGATAGGTAAAGTTAGATGAAAAACTTTGATATGACGGTGAAATAGTTCAAGTAATACATATTTTGGGGAGGTTGGAAACGTCGTGTCTCGCACCTCCGCATCAAACGTCATGGAACCACCACCACGGCAACAGGAGTTGTGTCACAACTGTCTTTTGAACATATAATTACAGTTTCAAGCGATGGCTATTTATCGCCTCTAAAAATCGCAAGTTCCGTGAAACTTCGGGGTCTCATACTAATTTAAAACGCTTTCGGTGCGTCTAACTGGTGATCGGTGTCTAACAAATGTGTGTATTTCACACTTGTCTGAATTCAGACTGTGCCAAACAATAGCCTTTATAAAAAGGGGAAAGTTCCTCAGCTACAGTGAAATGAATAGATACCATTGGAGATAACACTAACGTCCTCTTGATTCAGATTAGTGCGAGTGATACGGTGAAATGTCCCTTAGAGGATCATTATTCTGGCAGCTTTGTATGTTCTTTCCACGGTATATGGTAAACCACAATATATCTTGGTTGCAACATCATTTTGTTTGAAAGATAGTTCTTAGTACATCACATTGTTTAAACCAGTTTGGTACGAATTTTTGTCTTCTAACTTTACCTTAACCCGTCATTGTACTCAAATTACGTAACTCACTTGTCCACAACCATCTTCAAATGACTTTTTTTTTGTTTTGTTTGACGTGATCGTATAAATGTGTTTGCAGCTGAATGAGAGCACTGATGGCCACTATCAATTCGGCACACGCATGTCTTCTGTTCTTTATGATGTCGCATGAATTTATTGGTCAGAACCCTCTGAGATCGCGAACATTATTGTATTTGGAAGGCCTTCAAAAAAGGGAATGATCTCGTCTGCATGGTGCCCAATAACCAGACGATCTAAGCTTTGGGTTTTCGTGATCAGCCGGACAACAGTAATGCTACCTAACGGAATAGCGACCAATCTCTGTATTAACTTGTGGAATTCGGCCCTGTATGCTGGAGTTCGATTCGTGACAGGTTCGATAAACGTGCATCACTGATGACTTCCAGCATTCTTTCTCTTCCATTGTTTTTCAATCTTCACACTGACGAATAACCTTTGAAGTTCTGAAGAAGGGAGGCTATTTATCGATTCGATTTCATCGCGAAACAAATTTGTAGTTTATCGAGTAACGGAAACAACCTAAAGGCTGAGAAACATGCTACAGTTGTTCAAGAGTTGTTCAATATTGTCAACAGTGCACAGTTACTTTGCTCTATGTCTGGGTTCTTTCCAGTTAAATGCCCTTCATCTACTACGGATCTCCTCACTACCGTCACGTGTGAAGAGTGTTTTCAGGTAGCTTAAATTCGCTGGTAACCGTCTCATCTAGGGGAACTCTGGTAAACGCTGATTACAAACCTGTCGCGGAGAGTTATAAACATTGCCTCCCAGACATCCCTGACTCAAAAATCATCGTCTCTTTTGGGCGATGGTGTGTATTGGGCTCCATGGACTTGGACTTGGACTCTTATGATCCGTGTGCTTAGACGCCGACTTTAAAGGGATTAAAGTTTTCATTCTCCGCCGGACTGCCTTTCGACTCAAGTCTCTAAGAGACGGTTGCACATCGCTACCAATTCCATGAACAAACAAACCATGTACGGCCTTTTGGTTATATCGGATGTGCTTTATCGTGTATAGACCAAGTGGAACAGTCTCGATCAGTCACCAGTTTGTTGACTAACATTGAAGAAAACGAGTCTGGGCCTAATCGGTGAACGTGTTTTTAAGACGAACCTCAGTAATGGATCATGCGGTGGATTTTTGCTTGATTAGCGCTCTCTGCTATAAAATACCCCATAGATCTGTAGACTGCACCCCGACGTGGTAATCACAATAGACTACTACTCCTATTGTGTTCCATCTACCAGACATGGTTGTCCAGAAGATGCGAATAGACTGCATTTTGATGGACAAAGGGTACAAGTGCAACCTTGAACAAAGGGGCCATGTGAGATACCGCTAGCCCACTACCTACTCTGGACTGGGCGACCGAGTAGTGCTGGGGACATTGCTCCGTAATTATGGATAACATCCATGGGATTATCTAAATGATAAGTTTATTACATTCTTTTGCAAGAAAAGAGATTCTGTTTGTTACATCTTTCTTGTAGAGAGCATTTGAACTGCACATCATTACAGTCCACTGTTTGTTTGAATCTGTTCTGTTTGATAACCAACCAAATTCCCTTTTTATCCTTTACCATAGGGCATTATGTCGGCTGCAGTTGACTGGCAAACATTGACGAAACAGTATTTTTCAGATTCAGTGTATGCTACAACCATTCGATCGCGCATACAACCGTCTGTACCTCCCTGCTATCGGTGTTCTCACGAAACGCCCGATCCCTTCGGTACGTACTCACTAATGCAACAGACCTGTGGGTTTATTGCTTGTTTGCGCACGTAGTTCACCAAGTTAACCGAATCAGTTAATGCTTGTTTTGCTGACGACTCCTTTCCGTATAGTCATAGTATGCTCAAATGTGTTGGTTTCCTTATTATTATACCGGAGATATTCTCGAGGCTCGATTGTCCCTTCTTGTTTCCGCGGTATGCATTGTTATTATGTTTGACATTCCTCCTGTAACGCAACACGGTAAAACCATCAGTTAAGCTTGCTTATTCGATACAAGTGTCCTTTTTGCCTTTTTGGTTAGGAAAGCCAGTTGTTATATCTTCGCTGTGTCAGAATGTAGCAAGCATCGAAATCTGATCCCAACAGAACCAGGAAGGTCGCGTCATGTCTGTAATGGTCCTGTTAGTCCAGACAGCTAGTGCTTATTCGTCTATAACGGGCTTTCCGTTATTTGGGATAATGCAAATTTCGATCGATAATTTGTTAAAATAGTCGAAAGAAGTCTATTTGCCCTGTCCGGTAAACCTTGGTGTGAACAAAGCGAGCTGCCCTTTACAGCTACCATTTTATGCTTCCTAGAAATTTAGTCTCCATACTGAACTGTAGACATTTGGTACTGATTCGTCTCGCCCTTCATTATAATTAGAAAATGCATATACTGCTTCTCCAAAGTGTTAGATAATAAACGTTTTAGATTCTTGGTTTTCATTGCTAGTCATGTAACATTGGTAACATGTGAACATGGACATTGATGTTCCTATGATATTCGTAACAACCTAGAAACAAACTTGGCTAAACTGAATTAAATAAAATCCATCTGCCAAGTAAATTATGTTTTCATTTTGTTCATCAATGTACTACGAGTGGGTTACGGAGCAATGAATTTCTCATAAATTTTCTTGTCTTATTGATGATCCGTCATAACTCAGGCCAGATAGCGGACCAGGAATAACAACACGGGAAAGTGTTCGGGGCTAAAATGACAGCAAAGAATATGTATCTGGTTAAATCACTAATAGGAATTAAAGAATTTCAACTCATACTTTCTTCGCATAACTTGAAACTGTATCCTCATTGAAACTGTCATTGGCTGCTACTTTGTTTACGGGCCTCAGTTGGCCTTCTGAACAAACGTCATTTCAAACTACCGTTGAGAGAGACAGGAGTGAAGATGCGGTTTGGAAGTCTGAAATTCAGCATTGGTAATCAATGATTCTGATAGTGGTACCCGTGTTGCAGTTTCGAAGGCAGTAAATATCAACTTTTATGTCTACATGTTACCCCGACTCTTTCTCTTCCTCACACACACACACACACACACACATATATATATATATATATATATACAGCGATGCGTTAACATGTTTCTGAGTTCACAAGCATTTTGTTTCTTCGCGAATATCTTCATTTAAAGACTTCCTATACGTGCAAGTGAGTCTATAGAGACACAATTGGAATCAGCACAGCTAATGTAAGAACGGCTTGTCAGAGGAGTACCGGGAGCACACACCAATTGTTTTATTACATATTAAATTATAGTGAAAGGGGAAATCCCCATAGCCAAAGATTACAAGTCGAGGGAAAGACGGAGTGGCAGTTTGGGAAAAAAGATTGGTGCAGAGATGTACGACAACTGGTGACTGAAATCTGGTAAGAATTACTAGATGCCGGTGTACGAGATTGGAGGGCTAAAGTTACGGGAGAGGCCCTGCCGAGATATACTCCGAAGAACAAAAACCAGATTAATAACGGCAGGGAAGGGACAATGAAGCAACTGCCCGACGGTGCTATGGTGGCTGCAGATTGGAGGTTAGGGAAGGATCACCGATCACCCGGGTGATTTTCCGTTGAATACGATCATGAAGGGAAAGATAAGACGAAGCCCCAACCAACACGTGCCTGCAGTATTCAAAAACTGGGTGGATTTGAACTCTGTACAGTATAAAATGAGCTCGAGTCAAGAAGCGTCTGTCGTGGAATAAGAAACCAACGTTGTGCGCAGCACGAGAAGCGTACGGTGGTTCAAAATAATATCAGCATAAGGAGCAAGTTTTAGTCACCGTAGAAAATAAATAGATTTTGGAATGCAGTTAGGTTGAATCAAAATACCAGTTGAGTAAGTGTTTTAGAGGAATTCGAAAATAAGGAGGTTCTTGAAGCGTTGAATATAACATAATTGTTGTTACCCCAGGAGGAATGTGCCCGAGACCAGAGACCAATGACATTAACTACTTTACAACCACGGTCGGTATTGATTCGGGCATGGCGAGTAGTGCGGTAGGATAGAAAGCAGTGGAGGACATCGTTGTCAACAAAAGAATAGACTGGCTTGGCGGTTTTAGAAAGATCATTGACAAATAAGAGAAAGAAAGTGGGCACGAGTACTGAACCTTCGGGAACGCCAACATTCACAGGGAACAACTGAGCTAAGACCCGATCAACTCGGACGGCGATAGTTCGCTGTACGACGACGCGACGGTTCCCTTACTAAGGAAACTTGATGTGCACGATACGAGAGCAGATAGCAACCTGAACGTGAACAGTTTCGCCAATGGACCTTCTTCGTGTCAAACTCAGTCACAATCTTCTGAGATATAAAGCGAAATCAGGTGTGTTCCTCCATGGTTATCAAGTGCAATTGATTAGGATTTATGAGGCAAGAGCCAGCAGACCACCCTTGGAAACGAAGCTGCCGGAAGTCCTACTGGCGGTCGCTAAATAGTCCTTCCCTTTCAAGGAACGCTCACATTCGATCGGAGATGACGGTTTCAAATAGCTTTGAAAGAACAGATGTGAGAAAAATGGGTCAGTAGGTATTCCGGTCATAAAAGTCGCCGTGTTTGGGAATGGGTAAACTCACGGCGTTTCCAAGGGGTTGGGAACCATAAAGTTGAAGAAAAAAATGAAAAACGACGTAGGACAGGAACCCACTTGAGTAGGGCAGAAATAACAGGAAATTGCTTTGGCAAGACACCAAAATACTCAGCTACCGGTGGTGAACGAGACCAAGGTTTCGGATTTGTAGCCGACGAAGCGTTTCTTGGTTATTTGTATGCTTTTCGAGCAACTTTTCCTAATTTGCATTCAGCGGTGATGGGAGGTAATTCGGGCTTCGGCTGAAGGCTGAGCCTTTTGGGCGTACTGCACGATCACGTGCTTGCATAAACCGCTCTCAGTGGGACGTTGTAAGGCACAAAAGTAAGGATTTAAAGAAAAACATATGAGCTTCGACCACCTCAGCTGAAATGCATGATTGGTATGCCTTACTACTCCGGCTCAGTTGAATCGTTTCTCGGCGAAAAATGATAAAGTATCACATAAAGTCCCGGGTAGGAGATAATAAACAACTTAGTCTTCAACGAATTTCCGTTTTTTAGTTGTGTAGGAATGCGAGGTGTGCTAGATTTCATCAAATCTTGTAAGATTCGATAATTGGTGCAGAAACGGCGTCAGATGGAAGGGTGTTCCAAATACTGCACACTGATTCCCAAAGATTCATTCCGGCATTCCAGTCGACACTTTTGAACCAGCAACTTGAAACGATATACCCAAGATGTATGTTGCTCGACCACGTGTGCCGTGACCGAAATGGATGGTTTGGGTTCTGTAGTATTTGATACACCAAAATCAAGTCTCTTTAAATTCGGCGGTAGTGAGCAGAATATAGTCTCAATGATCGTAATCCCTCCTCATAGGCGAGGCAGTTTAATCCCCTGACCTTTTTAGTGGCAATCCCTCGTGGACGCTCCAGCATTTTTCTATCCCGTTGCAACCATGGGCTCCAAGCTTGGTTGGTGTACTCTGTGTACCGCCGAATGTGCAGTGCTAGCAAACGTGGGAGCCGTGCAGATTCAAACCGACCAAAGACTCGCCGAAGCAAGCCGACATTCTTCCAAGCACCGGACGCAGCCCTAGCGCATTTATTCGAACAGCCTAAGTCAGCTTGAACAATTATACCTTTTCACTTGAGGTAGCTGCTAACTTCCGAGGAAGTACGAGAATCTACTCTTGTGACGCAGGGATAGGATTTTGCATGTAGAAACATGGAATTCAAAGTCGTTCTCCGTCGATCATTGATCAGCTGCGTTACGTGATTCTTGAAATGTTACGGAGCCGTCGGGATCATCTGCGAACATCATTATTTTTGGCCCTAGCATTCGGTAGATCATTTATGAATGCGAGGAGAAGTTGGGACCAAGTACAGACCCCTGTGGAACACCGCAGGCAATGTTGAAAGAACCGGATAGGGACTCAGAAACACGAACTGATATTATCCGCTGTCAGAGGAATGCTCTAATCCAATCAAGCACGAAACCTCAAATGCCGTAACTGTAGAAATTTTGTAAGAAAATTTGGTTTAGCCGATCAAATGCTTTCGAGAAGTCAAGGTAAATCACATCCACCGCATCCTCTTTATCGACTGTTCTGATCCATTCATCTCAAACAAGAAGCAAATTGGTGGAGCAAGGTCGCTTTTGCCTGAACCCATGTTGAGCTGTCGAAAGATTGTTATATCTTTCTAAGTGTTCCATCAGGGAATCTGCCACTGTTGACTCCATGACTTTCGATAACACCGGAAGAAGGGTTACAGGTCGGTAGAACACTTGAAATGGGTGGTCAGTGTCCATTTTTTTCATAATTTTGCTGGTCCTGTTAGATTGGATCAGAGACATCGGATGGTTCCAAATGGGAAACTCTTTTATCCATCTCTTGACCCCCTAGGTCCGTCACTGTTCTCATTCTGTATGTAAGGCCCGTTTAGTCATAGTCAGTCTTTGCTGGCTTATGTTCTTCCTCGATCTGAAGATGGGCACTTCATTGTTTCCCCGATTCATCCTGACGATTGAACTTTGAACGGGAGTGTTCAGTTTCAGTTTATGCAACCATTAAAGATGCTTTTCGTGCGCCGATGCGATCTCCCATTTTGATGAGAGTAGAGGGATAATTTGAATACTCGAAACGGAATCACTGTGAAGAAAGAATGTTCATGTAGACAGCACAAAAACTGGGTAGATGCACGAACGTCAACGTTTACGATACCGAGTCATATAACTCAGTTTCCAACCCTCAATTACACTGAACCCTAAATCCCCATCCAGAAAGCCTAAGGTGACATGTATGACTGAGTCCCTTTGCCAGGGTTTTCATACTCTCATGCCGGGTCTTGACTTTTTTTTGTACATGTCGTTCCCCGGCCAACATAACATACTGAAGAACCCTATAAGGTAGCGTGTGCAATACATGCCCCAGTCAACGAGAGTATGAAGACTGGGCGCTTGCTCAAATGGCCGACCGCGATCACCTAAAACTGTGTATGACCTCGTGAATGCGGCGTAGACAAACGCTCTCAGGGTCCGGTATACATAGAAAGCGGGCGAAAGGGTGTGTGGTTGTTTGATATTCACTAACTATATCAATCAAGGTTCGTTCAAAAGCTGTGCTAACTTGTAGCGCAGATTTGTCTCACGTCCTTATTCTCTCCTGCGTGTACATTTTTCTTCACAAACCTCAGTTTCTTATTCATCTGCGATTCCTACTTGTCGTATTTTGGAGAGCAGAATACCCAGAGACAATTATCCGGTTTCATTCTGCATGTGGTCTACGTGATTGGAGGGCACAGTCAACTTATTTCCGATCGGGCAGATTCTCAACCAACTGATCGAAGTCGATTAGTTCACAATCAACCAGAATCATGTGAGCTGGTCTGTGTACTGACAATCCACCCTACGCTAATAATTGAGTTGTATTACACGTGTGCATGATTGAATTAAAACGGGGCATCACATCATATTTACTCGATTCACAGTCTATCTGTTGCGCCATTCCGTTTTCGGCTTCACCTAGGTTTAACCGGTTTCGTTTGGTCTGTCACTGCTAACCAAAACCGGAATGTGTTACTTTTTTCCGATGTTCCGCTGTGTTGCAACTTACCAAAACCTTATTGTCAATGTACAGATAATGTAGCTGCTGCAAAAATCGCCCCGGGCTTATTTCTAAGATAGAGCTGATGCAATACTGTATTGAATCAGGATATTACTCATCAACCAGTTCCGCATTCGCTCTTTGTGTCATGTTGTAAGTGTCTCTCGATGGTAGTGGTCAAGCGGGTTAAGTTGCTGTTACTCGCACACTTTGTTCCTAGGGTCCGAGGTTTGAACCCTGCTACTGACACCCAACTTTGGTGTTAGGCAGCCTAGCTGTCCTTCGGCTGAATTCTACGTTCAACCTAGTGGGGTCTTATGATGTTCGCCACTCCAAGTCCCGGGGCTTAGGCTGTCGGTCTCTATAAAGGAACAACACATCCTCCTGACTATGGAGTTTACCCCATTATGTGTTCATTGCACAATAGATCGTTATTGAGAAACCTCACATTCCTATAGACATGTATTTTGAACGTATTTTCCAACCAAATATTTGTGACTAGAGTTCATTATTGTTCGATGAACAATGTATTTTAAAATGCACTGAGCTGTTTCTTTTCGGTATATGTAATTACCTCTTTGTCGGTATGCCTTTCACATACCGACAGTTTCACTTTTCATTTGGTTTCATTCCGCTTTCATGATCGTCATAAAATACTTTCGATAGTATAATGCCGGATCCTCTTGAGGACTAACTGATATTTTCAAAATACTCATCCTACTTTACTTCTCCCTCACGTATTCTATTGTCCGTATTTATTCATTCAATAGAATCTCTCTCTATTCATAGTCTCCTGTTTCTCACAAAGTGAAAATTTTTTCACAAGTTATGGGTTCTTTGTGAACCAAACCTAATCAAAGATTTCCACTATTTGTTTTGATTTCAAAGTGAATCCGTATATTTTTAAATAATGTCTCATCAAAGACGCTGAGCGTATTGCTTGTGATTTCTTCTTAAAATGATGCTTTCGGTATTTTCTTTTTGGTTAATTTCAACTTCTAATTATTCCAGCTGTACCAAATCCTGTGAACGCTCAGGATTCCGTACAAACTCAACCTACTCCGGACACTCAGTTTACTCCTCCAGCTTTGACCCCTACCGTCAGTCCAGAGAATACTGACAATCGATCACTGGATCCGTCCGAATCCTCCTTTGACAGTTCAGGAACCTTGAAGTCACCTCGTCCTGATACTTCATTCAACACAGACATGAAAACGAGCCCTAAACAAATTGAACAGCCATATAATGTATCACAATCCTACAGAACGGATTGGACCAGGCAATACCTGCCATTCAACTTGTGAGTTAGCATTCAAGTTCACTGTATTTCATCAGCTTCGGATACAGAATCCGTTCCAACTGAGGGGCATCGTTTGTTTTTTTTATAACGATGTGGCCAAACTAAAAATACGGGTACCAAGTCACTAGGATGCCTGTGTGACATGCGGTTTGGATTCAGATCACTGCTGGTAGTTTACTGTCCTTCAATTAACCTGGGGCTGTTCCATTTACATCCACGTGATTCCCTTGTTCATTCATTCTTGGTCCTACTGATTAGCACATAGGTGCGTCCTGATAATTAGGCTACACTTTTATTCTGTCAGAAAGATTGTTTCTGATAGATAATGCAAACAAGGCATATTAGTAAAGGTTTGTCGGCCACAAAGGCCACGAACAAGAACCCATGTTGATCACAAGTGAGTAATTGCATCTGTTTGCTCGCGCATGTGCATTTTTAAAGAACAGAGTTGAAGTAAAAAGCAAATATTTTCGACGTTACTTCGAACGCTCACAGTGTAGTAGCCACCAAGGCCCGTATAGGATTTGACGTTGGTGGGATCTTCAGTCGTGCTCTTTGAGTACTCCAATAGATAATTTTTCAGTTTGTCACACAAGATTTCATTGGTTTATTGAATTTCTACCATCGTTTTTATAATTACCAATTTTAGACTTTGGTATCTCGCAAGAATGGCATTCTTCATCAGTTCAGTCGTCAAGTGACAAATTCATACACAAAATGTAAACTGTTAAACTTTCAGGTTTCTTAAAACCACCGAAAAAGCTGACATGTGCCCCTGCGTATTACTAAACCTCAGGAAAATACTATACCTATTATTTGCTCGTCAAACGTACGGTCACCATCTGGAAAACGAGTGACTTCACGAAATCGATGAGGATGGAAAAGTATCACGCCTTCAATAGGAGGTGATTGTGAGTGTAATAGATGGATATCGCCTTGAGTTAAGTCGCATAGAGTAACATGCTCCCCTTATTTCTGTTGATTCTGTCTCACCCACCTAACTGGAAGATGGAATTACCAATAGGGATAGACTTTCTTTCATCCATTCTTCAACCGAAATTCATGAACCTATTGGGGATTGTAGAAACCAGAGTGAAGAAAATCCCTCTCCTCGGTTCGAGGCGTGACCACAGTTGT
>UZAN01049081.1:0-10916 GCA_900618425.1 Echinostoma caproni | reverse complement strand
TTGTCACGGAGAACATCCTGTCTATCGACAGCTCCAGCCCACACCCAGACTCGGCCCACTGGCGGTTGTCTTGGTGACGCTTCCTCACATTTAAAAGTTTATTTTGTAATCCATTCCCAAACCCTATATAAACATTGTCTGCAGTAGGCACCAGTTGAGATGCAGCGAAATCGTCCAGGACATAAATCGTACAATATTGGTATACTGGCTTCTCGTTTCAAACCATTAAATAATTCGAAGGTATTTACTAACGGAATTCATCGCATGAAATCCAATCGTTCCAAATAGTTTCATTTCACACATTTTTTGTGTGGTGAACAGCAGATAGGGCGAACCCTATAGCCACGAAAACCTGCTGCTCCGTCATGGAAACCGGTAACCTAAATCCCTGGAGTTGGAGTGGTAAACCACATAAGGCCCTACTAGGTTAGGTGAACCGGACGATAGCAAAGCTGCGTACGACCGAATGCTGAGCAAGAATCACTGCAACCTATAATTCCTAAAGGTGAAACCGAACTAGGAAAGAGGGAAATGTTCCATATGTATGTTCAGTTTCATTTTTGGAATCGCTGACCGGGCTTTTTCGTGCGGCGCTTATACTTACTGTTCCTTGGTTGCACATTTGGTGGTGGTGCAGTGGTTTAGTCGCTGTCACAGGCGAGCTTTGGACCCTATGGTCCGAGGTTCGAGCCCCGCCACCGTCACTCGACTTTGGTGATAGGCAGCTTTGCTGTCGTCCGGTTTAATACCACGCCTAACCTATCGGGACCTTATGTGGTTCACCACTCCAAGTCCCAGGGCTTAGATTACCGGTTTCTATCACTGAACAGCAGTTCCTCGTGACTATGGGGTTTACCCCGTCTGTTATTCCTCACACGGAAGTGTGCAATAAAAAGAAAGCAGTCGAGGGAATATTGGAATGTTGAAATCAGTATCAAAGACTAAGGTAAGACTAACGTTCTAAAAGATATATAGTCGATGTAAGAGCGCCACAGATAATGACATCCAGCCATTCAGTGTCTCTAACCAGCCAGTATACTGATCCTGAAGTCGTCAATAATGAAGAATAATAGGATCTATATGACCCCGTCTCCTGGTCAGGGTTCCCATACTCTCAAGCCAGGTAATCAAATAAGCAAGCATTTTTGATTCAATTCTATTTATTGAGTATACAAACAAAAAGTCGACTTTCAAGAGAAGACTGTACCCATAAAAAGACTGGCTGAGAAGATACAGATACAGCTGAACGATGGACATCCAAGTCGTTATTCTGATGATCTCACGATTTGACCGCCACTAGCTTAGTTTGACAACTATGAACTTTTTCCATCCGTTGCCTACCTGGAAAAAATAGCACACTCTGGCAATCTATTTGCCGACATCAGTTTTCAGTTTTTACAACCATTAACCATGCCCCTTCAAACGCCGGTTTTGGAAGCTGTCTTTTGGCTCCTCATTCGGATACAGGAGCGGAATGAAGATTGGATTGTTGAGAACAGTCAACGTGAAGACACTAGTCACTAAGGTTCTGAAAAAAGCCATCACACGCACACTTCCGGGGGCACGTTTAAACCTTAGGTTCACCAATGAGCGGATTATTTCCATGAACCTTAAAGATAAATTGTCTATCTCTACCTTTTCTATGATTACCTCATTTGTTTGTTCATGTTTGGTAAGCTACATAGGTAGAACCATTAAGCGATTTTCCAAGAGGATCAAGGATTACTAATGGGGACAGAAAAACCATCTCAAGTGCCATTGTGGAACGTCTCGCAAGTACGAGACATACTGTGAGAGAAGATGCCTTCAAGGTGATCTGCCAGGTGCCTCCTTATACATCTAAGACTATTCGTCAAAAACATTTAGCAACAACTGAGGCAGTAGTCATCCACCCAGACGAACACTGCTTTCTGTAGTCAACTCCAGCAAAGAAGTGCCGTAACCTCAAATTTGACCTCCGCCATTAAATGAGGAGCGCAATACTGAAATAAACTCTTCAGGCCCATCATTAAATTAGGGGCAGCACCAAAGACTGGAGCGGCCGACTGCGTCGAAAGCCACCTCCAGATCGAAAAATATAGAAATGACGGGTATATTAAAGGAAGTTGCCGAAGACAGAATGTCTGGTAGAGCCAACCTCAACCAGGTCTGAGACCGGCCTGATTTCAAACGCAAGCAACGTTTACATGCAGCAGACAATCGATGAGGAATAATGTCAACGAGAATTTTAGAGATGAATTCAAATAATTCCTTCGTAGTTTTCAACGGAGCACTATGGTCTTTATTGCAGATCAGTAAAATGACAGAAACACACCGACTGGAAGAAAAAGGTTCCAGATATCCGGTACATATTACGTATAGAGGCACTCGAGATTTATTTCAAACTCAGTTGGAACAGAGAACATTCCGAGCAACTTTCTTCAGTTGCATTACCTGTTGATAGAAAATATCATATCCATGACTGAAATGACTCACTCTCAGCCGAACTGGACGCAGACAGAATTTCCTCGATTGATTCCAACACGTGTTCCTTTGTGTTGCTGGTGATTCCAGCCCGCCCAAGTAACTCCACCAGGAAACTGTCGCAAGAATGAACGGACATTGGGAGAGAGACACCGCCTATTCAAGTGATGGAATATTGAAACAGTTTTGGGAGTGGATAAAGTAGATGAAATAAGATAACTCTCACTTGGCCGTGAACCTGGAACCGATAAACCACCTTATATCTACAGAAATAAATATCTATCACACTCCGGGTTTTACACGTTCAAAAAACGGACACTGTGGGGCTTATCTAAAACATTATTCACAAAAAAACGACGATCGTGGTCCAGTGGGCAAATTTTTCGAAGCACATTACTCATGCAGAAAACAGCATGCATAGTAAGATGACTCCTTGGATACACATAAAAAGCCTACCGTTGATTTGGAAGCAGATCGCCAAACCTAAACAATACTTGTCAATATCATATACTACCTGAGACTTCCTCCCAACAGTGGACAGCCGTTGCAGACCAAACCTGGACAGCTCACAGTCAATAAGTTCCGTCCCGTCCACGTTCCGACCGCCTCACTGGGTGCATGGGAAAAAAGCCGCTGCCAAAAGGTAGACCGGCAATCAATGCACCAATGAGCAAAACACTAGACCGAAATCCAAGCGCATGAACTCATCGCTTTGAAGGAGCTCCCACACAGGTGCTTTGATTACTCTCCCACGCTGGATCTGCCTTGTGGGTCAGACCTGTTTCCATTACTCACGGGATATCGGTCAGCGTTTGATCAGTAAAGTAAATTAGTCTGAAGCTATAGGACAGATGAGAACGAAACATCCTTTTCACTTGATCGCATCTAATGTCCGCACAGTGCATCAGATCGATCAACAAGCCCCCTCAACTAGGGCCCTTCAAACTTTCAATTTGGACGTATGTTGTCTCCCAAACAGGCATATAAAACCCTACTTCAGTTATCAGTCTGCATCTTTGAGATCCAACCTCATGCCCATTCTCCACGCTCCATGTGTCAGACGACGCTAGTAATATTTATGGTGTATTATCTGTGCCAAGTGACGAAGTTGAGCGCTAGCGTTCCATAATGGCTTTATATCACGTGGATTCAGCAGTACGTTAAACTGGGCCATCATTTTTCAAACTAAAGCGTGAGGTAAAAACGGTTAATTAGCCCGGACAATCTTCCGGATCGGTTTTGTGCAACTCTTCTCTGTTACGATCAAATACAACCATCGCCTTGCTTTGATATGATCGGTTTTCTCTCTCTTGGTTTATATCTTTATGGAGCAATTTCTTTGAATGTGTTATAAGTTGGACTTAAGTTCGCATCGAAGCACTTTCACAAGACACCAACTAAATCATCGGCTTTATGTGCCTTTCGACTAAGTTGCCTCTGGGCTTTAATTATATGCCAAAACCGTTTGATTTATTTAACCGGTTTGGGTATGGTGGCACAACAAAACGCTTACTCAAAGAGCCGCACACCTCAAGGTTCACTTTCGAAGATCAACTTGTATGTTTCTTGGACTACGTTTTTAGTTCTGCCAGTATTGTAGATAATGAGAAGTACCTTTCGAACAACCACAAATTTCATCGCAAGGTCACGCTAATTCAAACGGTGATAGAATAGGACTGAGCACATAGAAGTAGGAGATAATACCAGGAATAAACATAATTCACAAATAGCCATCAATATAGAGGTATGATATTGGAGACTGAAATGTATTTCCTAAATGAGAGTGATGTTGCACGAGTTTGATCAACACATGTATAATTATAAAAAAGAGTTTCAGTGAGGGGAAGCGACCAATCAAAGTACTGCCATATATAGAACATGGGGAAAACAAGCAAAGACGGTGGGATTTGAACACATGTTGTCCAGGGCGATAGGTTGGTGACCTTAAACGCTTGAGCACCACCGTCTGTATATAGTCACCAACATTGGTTTTTGATCATTTTCACTGTGATAGAAAACAATCACCACATGCAGACAGGTGATTTTGGAGAGACACCCCATGAAGGCATTTTTGGGGTGACAACAGGGTCCGGCACACCCTGTTAACAACAAAAACCGGTTATTGAGGTTCACATATGTAACAGACAGTTCTATTCCATACCGGAGCAAGACAATACTTACCAATACCATGAGGACACTGTACAGTTTGGCACAGGGAAATAGATATATGCTTTCAATAACTGAATAGCATGTTATTCCTGCATCCCTTCTGCTGTTCCGTTAAATCGTGAATGTGTACGATAAACATAAATAATTAGCCAGCAGACGAAAATCTTTTGAATAAGTGATTTCATTGTTTCATCACATGCTATTGTGGTGAGAAACAGAAAGAGCGAATCTCATGGCTAATAGGATCTACTGTTCAGTTACAGGAATTGATAATCCAAGCCCACGGACTAGGAAGCCCCAATATGGTGGGTGTTGTATTAAGCCGAGTAGCTATAAAGCGCGCTTACCGCTTAGTTGTGTGCAGGTTTCATGGTTCGCACTCAAGACCTTGGAGTCAAAGTGCGCAGATGACAGTGACTCAGACCATTTGAGCATCCGTTACCCGTATCATCAAATTTGTTGATGTTATTAGGGTATAATCCATGAGTTGATGCAGTGATCGAAAACAACCATTCAAAGGTAGGCTACCTAAAAGGTCAGTTCCGAATGATTATCCCTAAGATGCACAAGTAAAATATCTACAGCAAATAAGACGCTTTCGATAAATGGACTTCTTCCTCAATACAGGAAACGGTGTTTGAGCGGACTTATTGAAACGAGTTTGTCAGTGACATAATAATTCTGAGGATTAGAATTCAACGTAGCTAACTGAACACGATAAATAAGTAATGATAGGGTTTTGTACATTTAGATTGCAAATAAATAAATAATTGGATTAATTGGATTGGAACTCACTCGCTCGTTTTTGTCAGACCAGTCTCAGAAACTTCCAGTGCATCGATGAGTCGTTCGAATTCGATAAGCTGTCCTAGATGAGATTCAATTACTCGAAGCAGACGCAAATACTAACCTTTGAGGAGAAGGAGTTTTTCCAAATTGAGTGATCGTACTGTAAAGAAACAGTGAGCAAACCTTGTTTAATAGCCTGAATGAAGATTTGACAAACGGGTGTAGTATTCAGTTCATAGTGTCAGATCCGAACGACGTTCGGAGTGTAACGCAAAATCGATGCGCCATGTGATATGTTTTATGTAAGTTGTAATTTTGAAAACAGCGATGTCGGTACAGGTAGTATTAAGTGTTTAAAACATTCTTTAGGCTGAAAAAAGCAACCCTATTACTGTCTCACAAACAACTCTTCTCACACACCTACAAATAAGTGGTAATAAATGGGTTTTAGGCCAAGAATTATATTACACCGTTTTGTGGGTTCATTCATCACCAATTTCGTCTTGGTCAACTTCAAGGACTCCAATGCTATCTTACACGAGCGCATTTATGCGCCATCGCTAAATGCAGTGCCATTACTCGCAAACTCTATCATGGACACCTTTAAGCATGTGAAGATTTTGCTGTCAAATACTCAGCACCCATTACATAGAGAACTATCGAAAGCTGTATCGACATCTTCCACACGTACAAGATTCAAGCTTTTATCGGATAATTTCAGTTTCATTTTGTATGATTTTGTAAATTTGTATCAACAAATATAGTGTAAAATGCTGAAAATTCGCCTATCCAGGTGCATAAAGCTACCACTGACTTGACTTGAACAGGAAACCAAAATTTCTCCAGTGCCTACCTTAATGTGATGAACAATAGATAAGGTGATATCCATCATCACAAATACCCACTATCCAATCACGGAAAGCGGCAACTTACGCCCTGGAGCATGGCGGCAAAAATTGCCAAGACTACGATAGGACGCTTAGTCAGGTGAATGTGATGCTACGTCCCACCAACAAATAAAAAGAATGATAACCTAGTTTAGCTTACACCATACATACTCCAACGATTTAGTTTCCAATGTACGTTTTCAGCATTCATATAAAGCTAGAAAAAAATGAATATCGAAAGATCAATCAAACACAGTGGAAAATGGAAGTTTGGTAAACACCTACGAACACTTACGAATGCAGTTATCATGTCGGGGCTCTTTGTGGTTGTTTACTCCAACTTCTACGGATTAGGTTTCCCGTATCCATAAACGAACAGCTGACTTTCGTACATGTGAAGTTCAACCGTTTCCACTGTTTTCCATACCCAAGAATACAATAAAAACTATTCACTATACCCAGTCATATGATCAAGGGTTTCCAACCAACGATCGATCAGGATATGTGGCTCCAATCAGGAGTCCAGTGTCTTATATGACCTAGCCCATCATTTAGAGACGTCATATCATGAACTGGATGTTCATGATTGTCTACTAACAAGTAGCTGTTTTGAGCATACACTATAATCCGGGGCAATCTATCTGAAGGTATGTGTAACATATGTGGTCATATACATTTGGGACCTCGCCTGCATTTGGATTTGCGGTAATAGTGCTTGCCGGGTGCCACTGTGTAGCCGGTTCTGCGGAAAAGTTTGAAGACGTGGCTTTTATCGGTGTAATATAAATGCAGAAGTAACAACACCGGTGTCCATACCACAATAAATCAGTTTGCTGAACCAAACGGGAAATTTCGAGGTTAGGTGAAAAGTACGAGATAATGGTGGTCGCGGATTGTTTTGTTACACACACATTTGGGTGATGAACAGCAGATGGGTTAAACCCAATAGTTACGTAGACTTGCTGGTCGATGGTGGAAACCGTAACCTGAACCCAGGGACTTGGAGTGGCGAACCACATATGGTCCCGCTAGGTTGGCAGTATTTATCTGTTGACTGTAATAACCGACAGATTCGCGCAGTGTGCAATTTTTTCTGAGGCAATTAATAGATGAAAGAAGATCAAAGTTAATCAGACCAGTTCATTCATGAATGAACTGACAAAAGATTACCGGATACGCATGCCTGGCGAGCGGCAAGAACCGCGAAACCATTCGTATGCTTCCAGGGAAATTTTGTCCGGACATTCACATACTACTTATTGTGAAGTATTCTGTAAAGACGATGAAGTCACGTTTGTTGCGGTTAGTAGCATCTAACCCACTGAGAAAAACATTGAGTCATAGCATCGTTTCTTCAATAGACTGGCTCTAACAGAGCTGTCTATCCAAAAGTCACCCGTTATTGCCAACAAGGTTATTGCGACGAATATATATAGTGATTTATTGACATGAATGCAAATCACCGAAAACGAGCTCCACACATCAATTTACAGTTATATTATCAAACGAAACAGAATAAGCTCTAGTAGCTCTCGTTGAGCCACGACTTACCCCACCGGAGTTTTACATTTGGAAACATGAAACAATGTGATGATAAACGACAGGCAGTGAACTATGACTACGAGCAATGCTGAGGTTAGGCGTAGAGTTTTAGGCATTCGCGATCGTCGACTGGAGCAAATGATCGACCTCCATAGATTACGTTGTTTGGGGCATGTGTTACGCATATCACCAGATAGGTTGTCGCGGCGAGCGATGTATGCCAAGGCTGGTGGCGTTTGGAAAAAGATGATGGGCGGTCAAACTAAGACCTGGCATGAGGGTATAAAAACCCTAACCGTGAGACTAGGTCACATAGGCCCCGTTAGGATCCCTGGCTGGGGACTTCGGAATGATGGTCACCAACGGTTGAAGACACTAAGTGATATGGCTGGGTGTCGCAAACAGTGGCTTTCGTGCATCCACCCTTATCACTATTCTATATGAATTCTCCATCTTCCGCTTGAATTTGCTTTCAACATTCCAATCTTCATTCTGCTCTTTTATCCAGACGTGGCACCAAAAGACAGCAGCCAAAACCGACGCACTAAAGTGCAGGCTTAACGGTTGTAAAAACTGAACTGAACTGAACTATGACTTTATTGGAGTAGAAATTAAAAAAAGATATGGTGTTCAACACAAAGAAGTTTAAAACTAGGCCTACTCACTTTTGTCCTCACCCGCCCTTGTAACATCAAAAGTGGTCAGTATATCGTTGGGTTCTTTTTGATTCGTGTCTCCTGAGTTTTCCAGATCGGCAGTCAAGTTAAAAACGACCTCGCATACGGTACGAACATATTCGATGGCAGAAGCAAGAAGACTGGATGTTAGAGACACGGACGCGGCATCTTCACAGACTTGTTCCTATGACGAGAAAATATATACAGATGTGTGATAGTGGTAATACTGAGAGAGACTAGTCGCTCAAAAAGCAGTTGTCTCAATATATCTAGGTATCTTCTACGTAATCCATCCACAACGCTCAAATTATATTTAAAGCCCGTAAATTCATAATCATAAACACTATTATGCAGTTGATAAACGTTGTGTAGATACTATGTACCATAAAAGGCTTTCCAGGTAAAACAATAACGAATATAATTTTAAACCTTTTCTGAACTAAAAGCTGCACAGCAGACTGCAAAGGACTCACAGAATAGGCGATATTTCAAGTACAAACTGGAACAACGAAAGATTGTGACAATCGAGGTCAGGGGTTAGCTAACATCTGTAGCTGTGATCTACTGAGTGCGATCCCATATTGATGGTAGAACATCCGATTGGGTGGTTAACCGCGAAAAGAGGGACGGTGAACCACTGAGTAAGGAGTCGCGGACGATCTGCGTAGAGGTGATACGCTTGAAATACTACCTCTGAGAAAAAAGCCACAAATTTCCGTGCAAACCATTGTGTGGGATATCAGCGCACCAAAAAAGGCCACCGATATCACTTGCTGCTCGTTAGTTCAAGGCTAAACGTGAACCCTCGCAAAAAAACAGGGTGACGTTGGATGAGCCACTCCAAATAATATTTCTAACATTTTAAAGGAGCAATGAAGCCACAATGGCCTGAAATGGGAATAAATCGCTTAAGATTAATTTAAGTTAACAGAGACAAATCACTTGAGTGGACGGATAAAATCGGAGATAAAAGGGAGAATTGGGATAGTAATTCAACAAAAGGTTCAGTTTTTTAGTTTACACAACCCAGAGCCCAGCGCTTTCGTGCTGCGGTTTTCGGTGAGATCTTTCGGTCGTCCCCTAATTCGAACAACGATGAGGTAGATGGAACAAGTAGAAACTTGAGTGTAATAAGAGATGAAGGAACGCAATACAGTTGAACCACATTTGTGTAAATGGGGTAAATCCAAGAGCCCCAGCTATTATGACATCCAACCATCATGGATTCGATCAATCACGAGGCATCCTTACGGAAAGCCTAAAGCGACTTAAATGACCGAGTCATTTGGTCGCGGTTTTCAAACCTTGAAGTGATTTCTCAGTTTGACCACATTTTAAATCTACAATTTTTGTACCGAACTGAGGAGTTGGTTATCGGAATAGCGACATCAGTATTGAGTGATTCGGGTTACGCAGAAGAAAACACGTAAATTGAAACAGTCCAATCCCAGCTCCTTGAAAGAATGGATCGGTGATCAAGCCTTTCGCCAATCTTTCCGCATCTTCTGTTGCTACAATATTTAATCCACTTATCTATTCCATTACGTTCATTTTTGAATATCGTGATAATTGGCCAGCTCACTTATCATACTACTACCATAATAGGAGTAGTGCTGCAAAGCACATTGAACACCAGTTTTCAAAAATATTACACGTCCAATAAGCCTATGCAATGACATGCATAAAACATGCATCGACCGACAGAATTCACGGAAGTCCATCGCTTGATTTAGTGGGCGACAACGATTACGTAAACCATGCACCTAACCTCGGTCTTTGTTTGCTCGCTGACCCTACTAGCCTCAGATAATGCGATGTGGACCGCGGTGTCTATCATTATTCAGTTACTGTAACGGCCAAAGATCAGTTTTGCACGACACATGGAATGATTAATTGACGATCGATCAGCTTAATCACTTTTGTAGAGTTGTTACCCGCATCTTGCACATCTTGAAGTACACATGGAATGCTTGAATTGGACGAACACCTAGCAGTTTGACTTTAAACAACAGACTCGAAAACTAATTAATGAAAACATGTTCACCAGGGTTTTAATTTGGATTAAAACGTTGAGCACAGCGATTATGAACTCACAATATTATGAGCTTCATCGAAAATCACCACAGAATTATCCAACTCGATGTTGTATAGTCGGCGAATCTGACCATCAAAGAAAAGATCAAACCTGTTATGCATAGTGTAACCAAACAGACATAGAGTGAACTATACGAGACGTAAAAAATGGCCTATGTAGTTGGAAGCTCTCTTCTGTTCACGCATTTCACACCGCAAGTTCAATAAAAGCATAATAAAAGAAATATGAACATTCAATCATTTGTTGAAAAATACATATGAGTGGTTATAGGTAACAGAAGCGCTCCACGGATAA
>UZAN01049078.1:0-21789 GCA_900618425.1 Echinostoma caproni | reverse complement strand
CCTGCCTGTCTCTTCAGGGCATCTTAGCCCTTATCCTAAATCTTCTCCCCTAGCCTTATTAGTTGCCGCTACGCACTGCCTGGAGGGCTTGAAGTCACTAGAGACACCTAGGTCCTTGGCGGCCGTATCTGGTCAGCGATATCTGCCCTTCTTATCCCTAGCCGTTGACATTCGGTTAGGTTTAGTGGCAGATCCCACTTATGTGACCAGGATAGTATACCCTAAATATCTTCATTCAGGTCCACTCTAGCCACCTTCGTCAGCAAATGAGTAGCACCGGTTCCGCAAACCCGGCGATCTAGGTTCAAATTAAAATCTCAGGATAAGAGTGGACAGATCACAGAACTTGCAACGGAGTCAGAAGCAGTTTAGTTTATTTTTCCAATATACTTGGGAGCACCACGGCGTTGTGACAACTTCTTCCACATAAACGTGACATTTACTGCATCCAACCTAATCCAATTTTCCAGGACGTAGAGGCCTTTGCCTTATGGTTGTCCTAATTCTGGCTCTACCTAGTCAGCAGACCAATTGAGCTGTACGTTTGTCCGGCCTACAGCACGGCTAATAGGTCAGCGACCCTCAGAGGATGCCAGATTCGGATGTAGTCGTTGTCACGCCTGTTTTCGACCATATCGAAAAAGAGAGGGAACATACTGTCTTCTCGCCGTCTCGGTGAGAGACATACGTATGTGTAAGTCCAAGGGTTCCGGTGTGTGTGTATGTCGCGCATACGCATAACGTATGCCAAACTTTAGGGTTAGGGAAAGGAAAAGAAGGAGGGTATTTCTATAATATTTTAGATAACCTGTGGAAAGGTTTCCGCCCATACTCAATGTATTTCTATCTTAAAGGCTTGCATTATGTTTTCTTGAACGAGTCTTTCGGGAAGACGATTCTATAAGTTAAGCACCTTATTAGTAAACAAATGTTTCTTAACATCCAACGGGTTTCTGTTTTTTTCTAGATGGCATTCGTGTCCCCTTAGTTCTCTCGTGACTCCTAAGTGTAAAAGACCTAGATTAGAATTCTTTGTTTGTATGAAGACTCTGATCAGGTCTCTGCTTGGTCGTCTCCTGTGCAGGGAATAAAGATTTGGATGTTGAAGCCAGTCTTCGTAGGAGAGCGCTTTGGTTGTACAAATCATTCTTGTGGCTAGCCGTTGCACATTTCCCAATCTGTATGCATCCATAGGGAGCCCACGCTTGGACGCAGTGTTCTAGGTGACGTCTTATGAGTGCCCTGTACCGAGGGATAAATACGCCGGCTTCTCTGTTAGTGACTGCAGCTCGGAGTGCAACCAGCACTCTTCGGGCCTTGTGGGCTGCTTTAGTGTATTGTTCGCTGGGAGAAGAGCTGTATGTGACTGCTATCACTGTTATCCAAATCTCGTTTCTTCGGGTTTTCGTGGAACAATTCAATTTCGGCCATGCGGTTGGAAAATTTGAGTAGAACTACTCAGCGAAGAAATTGTCACCGTAAAGAGGACGGGAGACCACAAGGTCCCGATAAAATGGGAGAAACGAGAGAAAGAGAGAATGTTAGGAGAACAAACCTCTCGAGCGACTTCTAGTGAGGAAAATTCTCTCATGAGAGCCTGTTAGCAGTCTGTTGCTAGCACAACCTGTTGCACCCTGAGCCACTTATTATTATTACGAATAGCATCATGAACAAGGCAGTTCCGTACTGCTATTTGTCTTTGTCAAGTGTCCACATTAGTTAACTCATCTTACTCTGTTTCAACCGGCTAGCATGGATGGGAAGTGCGGCAACGAGCGATGTAAGAAAAGCTTTGTCCCGAAGGGAATACAGTACGACACGTATGGAAGGTGGTTTTATCTGCCTTATGCAGGGCTTAGGAAACAAGTTTTCTTATTATATAAGAAACATAAAACCCTCAGCTGGGTTAGCCCAGGGTACAAATTGCACCTCCGCGAACTCAAATATAGAGAAAATCCATCAAACTTGTCCCCGGATATAAAGAGAGTGCGTCGAGGCAGTCATACTAAGCAACTCGTTCAAGGAACCGATTAGAAGAAGTAGCGCGGAAAGTAAAGTGAGTTTACTGAAGCGGGTGCGGGGACTTGGTAAGTGGCGCGGTGTAGATGCCGAAAATACAAGAACTCCAAGACCAATCTTGTTGGAATTCGATAATCGAAGGCATGGGAATGTTCTTCTGGAAGCCGCTGGGATGGCCCGAGATAAGACAGCTGGAGGTATCACCATAACCCTGGACGGTAAACTCACATGATCGAATACTGGAATAGCGAAA
The DNA here is from genome assembly GCA_900618425.1 of Echinostoma caproni. Classification (NCBI taxonomy): domain Eukaryota; kingdom Metazoa; phylum Platyhelminthes; class Trematoda; order Plagiorchiida; family Echinostomatidae; genus Echinostoma; species Echinostoma caproni. The sequence goes on along the minus strand of UZAN01049078.1, from coordinate 19,517 downwards.
ATTTACCAGTCACCAGGTTTCAACACGCCCAGGATAGTCATCTCATAAAAGGGGGATTCGCAAGACGCTGGGCACAACTGAGAATTTCTGTAAGAAAGCCAGCAACTACATGCACACCGACCAGGATTGAGCAAACGAACCGTAAGGAGAATATTGGCCAAGTGAAGATAGGGACACAGACCTGTGTCCCAAAACTGGACGCGCTCGGGTATAACTCCAGAGCAACTGGTTTTCTCCCCCGGGGAAAGGGTCAGCAGATGCGGAGAACAGTTCTACTCGTGGTGTATATCAATGCTGCAAGTGTAGGTAATAAGTGCCCAGAGATGGAGGCACGCACATCTGGAGCAGATGCTATTGCAATAGCTGAACCATGGTTAGGTTCGAAGAATGCCGAATACCGCGAGACCATTCTATAATCAGTAGAATAGACCCGTCGGGGGACAGAGTAGGAGGCGGAGTTGTACTCTTGGTGGCTGGCCATCATCAGCCGAAGAATGGCATCATAGTTGCTACTTCGAAAGTACAGGGTAGGGAAGAGGTAATGGTAATGGAAACCACCCTGGTGGGGCTATAGTGCAGAGACAAGGGAGAATGATCAGCTACTCGCCTTCCTAGTTGAGGTCATTCGGAAGTGTCGCAAACTCATTTGTAGAGAAATTAATGTGCCGGAGGTGGACCGGGCCATGCAGATATCTTCCAGAAACTCCTTCGGGAATAAACTAGCTGTAATGTTACATAGGAATACTATGACAGAGCACATAGATAGGGCACTGGGATGCAGCGATGGTCAAGTCCCACCCAAATTGGACTTGGTAGTAACCAGGGTGCACAACGACATTCTACGATTGGGAATAAAAGAGCTCATAGGGAAGCATGACCATGAAATACTGCGACTAAGGATGAGCACAATGGGACAAAGTACGCCGGACAAATATCTCCGGTCCCTTTGGTCTGTCAACTGATTGAATTGGGCCGGTGGTGCATCTGGATGGTGAAAGAGAGAGTAATACGTTGAGCGACAGTAGTGTCAAATTAGGAACAACATACTGACACTCACAAACTAAGTTGCACCACGAAAGAGAGGGTGCAATTTGGTGATGAAGCAGGGTGAGAAAGCGATCTAGAGAAAAAGGGAGCTGGTGGGCGATACCTGTGCACGGAAGCTCATAGAGACTTCCTGCGTTATAAAAAGGCAAGAAGAACAGCGTCCAGGGTGCAAAACAAATGCCGGCACAGACATGAGGGGAGGTTGGCCTCACAAGTGAAAACCAACCCCGGAGCCTACTTCAAATACGTGCAGTCAAAGACTGCATTGATAGAGACTCTAAGATGTTATAGATGTTGATAGAGTACCGTTAGGAACCAGCGATGAGAAAGCCAACACCTAATGTCGCTTCTATCAAGCTATCTATAGAAGGGATCTAGGTGCCACAGATAGGTCCGTTGGAGACCGTAAGCAGTTGGCAATGCGATTAGTGTACACAGAACCACAGAATGTCGCAGACTGCCTACAGAAATTGATGGCATCTAAGGCGGTGGGTCCAGACCAGCTACATCCAGCAGTGTTGAAGCCACTGGTGGGCGTACTTGCGGGACCGCCTGCACGACTGTTCAACGCATTCTTGGAGGAAGGACCACTCCCTAGTGGTTGGTTAGTGTCAACTGTCACTCCAGTCTACAAAAGGGGAAACAGTGAGGATGGCGCAAATTGAAGGCGCGTCGATTTGACTTCGGTGGTATTGAAAACCATGGAGTAATTCATACGAGAAAGAATAGTCAGACACTTGAAAGAAATCAAAATGATGACCGCGAACCAGCACGGCTTTATAAAAGACGCTCGCGCAATACCAACCCGTTGTGTTTCCTTGGCAAGGTAACGCATATGATTGATTGTGGAGAGAGTGAAAGTCTGCCACCTAGACTTTCAAAAGGCCATTGACTCAGTCAGTTGTTGATGCGGAATCTTCCGCGGTTTGGACTGACTCCATAGGTAGAGCAATGGATACACAGTTGCTTAAGTGGTCGGAGATTTCATGTGGATACAGAAAGGGAAGTCCCCCACAAAGAGAAACCTGGTAGTGGCACCCCACAGGGGTCGGCACTGGGTCCGCACCCGTTGCCATCAGTGAAGTGGTGGAGGGCTTGGATAATGCATGTTTCCTGTAAAGCTGGTGAGAGACCCCAACTCTGAAGCCATCCAGAGGGATCTGAGCAAGATATGTGCCGGTAAATATCAGCAACTGCCAAAGACTAGTCGATCAACACGAAGAGAGACAGGATAGATGTATCAGCCTACCCGACACAGATGGAGAACCTGAGGTTGTGAAGGAAGTCAAGAATCTTGGTATTAAGGTCCAGGGTGACTTCAAACCAAGTGCACAGAGTAGAAAAGCGGAAAGAAATATACTAGGATCTCTCTACCAAATGAAGAGAACAGTGAGCTCCAGAAGGTCGGAGGTTTTACTACCACTATACAAGGCCTTCATGCGTTCCCATCTGGAGTGCTGCGTCCAGGTATAGAGCCCATATTCAGTTGGGATATAAAAGTGCTCAAAAAAATGCCGCGGGGCTTCACTAGATGGTTCTAAGAAATAATAAACCCTATAAATGAGGACGGGCTACAGCGGCTTGGAGCTTTTCTCCTGAAGAGGAGAAGAAGAAGGGGGACTTGATTGAGGCGTTCAAACTCCTAAAATTCTCCGACAATGAAACAACTTCAATGAGAATGCAGTGGTAGCAATGCACATTGACCTTCTCACAGGACCCGCTAGTAATTCTTCTTCGGATTCTTCGAATTCATTATTTAAAGTACATCATCATAAAAGGCAACTAATCTCCCCCGAACCAGCTCTTACGTTTCCCTACAACTCTTTTAAAACCTCCTTTGCTAAGGTCAAGGAAATATTCCTCTCCAACTATGAAACCACCTTTAACTGTCCCGTCCGAACCCAATCTTGCCCTCCTAATGCCCCTCTCCTTTAGAACCCGTCATCCTTCCTCCCAGAGGTGAGGAGGGACTCCTCAGATCCTCATAGTTCACTCGGACCAAACAACCTACACCTTCGAGTGCTAAAAGAAGCCGTCTCGACCGTTGCCCCGTACTATTTCACTCTCTTTCAAAAGTTTCTAAATGATGGAATATGCTTCGCGACTTTCTCACGCACTACGCCTTCTCATTTGATGTAAGTTTATCTTTTTCAGGTGTTTCTTCCGTTTCTACCGAAGTTCTTCGAGGCTCCGTTATTGGCACTCTCCCTTTCCTTCTGCATATTAATGACCTGCCACATAATCGGAGTTAACGTCGCAACGTACGGCGACGATGTGACCATCAGGAGCACCGTCACACTGTCTTGTTCCAATCCCTGAACGATAACTATCTTTCTGCCCCATTGATTTAATCATGATATGTAACTTTTTCTTGAATTTTCCGATATGTCGCACTGGATGCAGATAATGCACCCGCTCTCCTAGTCTTGTTTCAGGTAATCGTCTTAGATAGACAGATCGCGAATTCACTCTAATAATCCAACGACCATCACATTGCAGGTTCTGCCTTAACGGTTTTCTGTCCTATATATCCTATATTTCCTATATGAAAACAATCAAACGAAAAAATACACAGAACTTTCAAGGACCCGGGACATTTGGGCAACAGCCTCGAACTCGTAAATCACTTCAAGACCTCAAGACTGAAGACTACCCATTATTTCTTACTTGATATCCCTCTGATCTCGTTTTCATGTGACACATTAGGCTCAATTCCGTGGCATATGCTAACCGGGTAGCAATGTTGACTTCCGACTGAATTTCCATCAGTACACGGATTCAGCTTCAAAGCTGGATCTGTGGAACGCAATCCATCTTTGTACATACTTCACTAAGTATTGTGACCCATTATTCCGTACTCAAAATGCTTCTGATCCGGTTTTCATTTGATTCATTAGGCTCAATTCTGTGGCACACTAGGTCGTAGTGTTACCTTTCCCAACGGAATCTTTATCGGTACATAGATTCAGCCCCAACGCTGGATTTGTGGAACAAGATCCATTTTGATATATGTATTTTTATCAGTATTGTGACCCAATCACTCACCTTGTTTACTATTCTCGTTAGCTTTTGATATGCTTCTCCTCCTTCCCTTTTCGGCTTGGTTTTACCCCAGTCTGCCGAATTTCGCCTGTCTATTCCAGACTCGGTTGGATTGGGCATGACGAAGGCTTGAGATCTACATCCACAATGGACAATTTGGAACCGACAACGGTTGTTGGGCGCGGCTGCATCTACCGCTTTGACTAAGTGCGTTCGCGTTCCGTACCAGGTTGAGGAACGCACCCTCTACCTCACCTACAAGGTGAACAATTTGTGACGCTTTAGTACACCTCAGCACGATCGGGCTCAACTCCTGTACGAAACAGTCAATGGGTGATGGTACAAAGGCTATGCAGAGTGGTAAGAGGACCTCCGTACTGCTGGAACTTATTGCCCGTCGGAGCTGGTATAGATTTCAATGTCACAGCATCTCGAAACTGCAAAGTATGGAGGAATTCTGGCGTCATACACACGCCTGAGCCTCAAGTTGATGACATAAAGGCAATCTTAATCTGTTGCCTAGGAAGCTCGATGAAGTTCTTCCCAGGTGCTCTCCGTCTCCAGCGAGGTACTGACACTTCTTAGCCTTTAGTGAAAGATCCTGTGCAATCGCCCATTGAAGGATCCTGGCCAGATCACTTTTGATCGATTCCCCTAGAGCTGATCCAACGACGAGAAAATGGTCGACGAACCTAAAATAGAGGATTCCAAGATCCCGGCTAAAGACAATCATGCGTAGCAAAATAGGGGGGATCCCTGCGGAACTCCACTATGGAACCTTATTCTTATTGACCCGTAATCAGTTAAACTAACATCGAATCTCCTGTCTGTCACGCATCTAGTGATCCATGCCAATACTCTAAGTGTAACGACCAAAATGCGTTTGTGCTGCTCGGAACGAAACGAACAGCCCTTCGCTGTATCCATTCAATCAACTGACTATTTGTTCTTTCTGGATAGCNAATCAAACCTCAGAGCAACGCGTAGCTCAAATTTTCGAGAACCAAGTCGATCCCAAAATAATCTACGGTATTACTTTGTCATTATTCCATGACGCATAAAGCAGTCATACCTCTGGTGATAAGCCTCAATCACTATCCAACCAAAATGTTACAAGTAATCACAGAAAATATCTGTGGTAAAGATAATAAATAGGAAAATGAGTAATTTGAATTATCTTCCTGATAATTCTGGACTAATAGGAAAATTTTGCACGCTTCAACAGATAAAGCAAACTACTATTGTGCGTTACAGCCAAAACGAGTTCAGTATAACCGAAAGCAACGGTTTGTAGCGGTTCTTCAACCGACAGTTTCGCAACGGCAGTTTTCTTTTCTTACCTCTTGTTTTCTCTAAGCTTCTTGATAGATCCATTCAAGCTGGACGTGATCATCAAATCACGTACCAGAATAACTTTCACTCTACGCTGGTGACTAACGGCAGGATACGTTCAGTTTCTAACCAGTCCTGTATAATTGAGGACTATCAAGGCATGATGCATAACCATGGAGTACCTATCAGAACCATTAAGGTTCAGAAATCAAGTAGCGACTGAGTTATCGATCAGGTAGTTAAAATACCGTCAGGTTTTTCCCTTCTTCCTTTAAGGACCCTTATCCACCGGACACAATCAAGTGTACCGTCGAGATTTGGCAGTCATCGCCATTAGTTGGCGATAGCTATACTCTGAAGAAAGTTCCTCTATTGGGTAAAGCAACTTAGACATTTCCAGGATTAAGTTTTACTTCAACTATTAGCGTTCTTTTAATGAACTCGAAAAGCGTGCACCGAAACAATTCCCCACGGTGAGCTCTGTATCGTACGCTTTCGTTTCATTGATCAGATCTACTTTCAGGTTTCCGCTGCCGTTGCTTAAATATCAGCCTAGGCCTAGCTAAATCAACTTCCAACCTTTCTGAAGACCTCAGAATATATTGTTTTCAATAGACGCAATCTCTGGTTCTGATTCCATTTGGGACGAATATTCAAAACGGACGTGAGTAAACATTACTGACAGGTTCCGACGAATACCAGCAACCATCGAGTCACTAAAGGTTAGTTCAACAAAGAGGGTCCAATCAAAACTGAGGTCGTGATAAAACAAGAAACAGCACTCATTTCCATTTACATGTAAGCAAAATCATTTAAAGCGCATGTCCAATAGATGTACCTCACCGTGAGAACAGTGAAGTATAAGGTTCAGAATAGAAAATTGACCAACATAAAACCATTGTCAGAAAGAAAGACAGTAGAATGCACAATAGAATAGCGAGGAAATATAAGGAAATGCAAGATACTTGTGTAGACTTTTCAGTCTTATTTGACGATACACTAGATGTTAGACCAAGTCAGTTGAATTTCTTCAGGAGCCGTTGCTGAAATACCGAACCAAAGGCGTTTAGGAAGTCAAGGGAGCAAACCTCTACCCGTTTACTTGATCTAGTCACTTATTCTAATAAGCAAAGTAAGCAAAGGAGCCTAGCTTTGGATTTCATGTAGAATTGGCTCGGATCCTAAGAGAATTAGTGTTTTGAAAAAGTACAGGGTCAAAGGGAACTTTCAGCTGGTGGGAGAGCAGACGCACCATTCTGCTTATTCTAACAGGTGCAAAGCAAGTATCCAGAGCACCTCGAGTACCAGTGTCAAGTGAGCAACTGCACAGGCTTATGAGGGATAACCCCGTGACTGTCGACGAAATCCTACGTACCCCCGTCGTACTGATTACTACGAAGGACGCAGACCCGGATGGGATCAATCCAGCCATTTGGGAACCACTGGTGAGTTGGCAATGCCCATGGATAACTTCTTTAATGCCTCATTGTGGACCAAACGTTTGCCGGAGGATTGGTTATTTGCAACGTTTGTTTGGATACTGTCGTGCAAGTACCAGTGAGATTAAGTGCTCACGTTGCACCGTGTTTGCTAGTCCGTGATTTCTAATTAATGATTCGTACTTCGTGTTTAGTGCGTATGACAAATACTAGAATTACTACAACCTGGCGTCGCGCGATGGAATTTCCAACCACTGAACAACTGAACCTGTATGCCAGTTCACCTGAGATCGAGGAATGGGTCAAATGGTTCGAACTGTAATGCAGCATTCGCAAAAGTGTCGCGAAACTACAGTCGGACCTAGTTCTCACGGAGAGTGTTTGTGACCTCTATTATTTGGTTAAAAATCTGACGTTTCCTGAGGCTTCGGTTAAACTACCATACGAGTCCCTGAAATCGTTGCTGCTCAACCACCCGCTGCCCACTGAATTCCAGGCCCATGAAGGGGCTAAATTTAATTCGCTGATTTATGCAGAGCATGTTCCCTGCCGTGATTTCATTCTGCAACTGATTAAACAAGATTCGCGCTACAAATACGGTGATCGGTTGAATGAAAAACCATGTGACCACCTAGTGACAGGCATGAACAATCTGACATTCCAACGGCATTTTCTGGAGAAGGATTTGACTTTTGCAGAGACACAAAAGATCTCTGAAGAACATGATGATGTGATACAAGCGACTTCGAGTGAAGTAGTCAGTCTATTCCAAAGGCAGAAAACGAGAGTGATTCAACCTCCAGTGACCAAGCACACACCGAAGACAAAACATGACCTTCCTGTTAACGACAAACATATCAACCAGCCTCTGTCAAATTGTCGATTCCGTAATTCCAAGTACCATGCGTGAGGGAAAATTGGCCCAAAAAGGATCGTATGCAAACACCTATGCTGCAATCTCGCACAACCAACAGTCGAAAAAGACACAAGCCTTGTGCTTTCTCTACGACCTAAGTTCAGTGTGTTCAATTTCTATACGAAAATGTGACAATATAGTCGGGCACCAAGAACAACTACATCGTTGACGCAATAATCACGATATCTATTATTCCTGTTTAAGTGCTTCAGTCTAATTTCCCAAGCCAAAATCCGTCAGACGTCTGTGCAAATCCTTGGGGTGACAGAAAACAAACTGCCTCTGACGCGTGAGGTTTCACTCATGGTGCGCTCCATAGAACACCTTATTTCCATACTCTTCTTTATTGCCAAAAGTGTCCATTCATACTTGGCTCAGCCGCCATTCGTGCTTTGAACCCCTCCGAGTCACTTCATACGAGCATCGCTCGCAATGTGCACACGCGTCTGCAGCGCTTGATCGTGAAATGTTCCAACAATACAGGAGACGTGAAGTTTCAGCTGGCCATGTTGGAAGTGGACAGTGAGCCAAATTTTATGAAACGGCACGTAAACCCTATGGCCAACGTGAAGGTGTGATGAAATTCGTTGAGAAAATGGAGCGTGACGGCGCCATCACTCGTGTCACATCAAGCGTATAAGTATCATCAGTTATGGTCGCAATCAAAAGTGACGGTGAGACACCATTAATTTGCAGTGACGATCGGTTGACCCTGAACCCGCGGTTGTAAAAGTGATGAAGCATTGCACTGGCTGCCTACGACTACGACATAGTGAACCGTTCAGCAAAACGGTCCCTCAAGCCGATTTCCTCTTACAATGATCCAGATTCTCGGCGGCCAAAGGGTGCCATTTCATTGCTACAGCTGCCCCGGTATCACTCAAGAAGTTGGGCAGATTTACCAAACAATACTACGAAGAGATCATAACAGCCCTATCTAAAGGATGGCGTCTAGGCGTGAAACGGAGATTTCCAGCAGCCTACGCGCATTGAGAAGAAACCAGTGTACAACCTGATGGAATACTATGCCGCAACAATCAACTGATAATCCCACGTTCACTACGCAAGGTAGTCCTAGAAGATTTGCACAAGGGCCAAGTGGAAAAGATGAAATTGTTGGCCCGACAGTTGTGCTGGCCCCCCGGTCTGGATGAAGATATTGGTCGAACCGTTATGAACTGCCATTCCCGTGGTCTTTTCCTCTGGTCTCGTGGGATATTGTGTGCAAGTACCAGTGTGATCCAGTGTTAACGTTGTATCCGTGATTGCTAACCCATTATTTCTAAATCGTGAGGCGTAATTTGTGTTCAGTGCGTACTACTATTACTACAGTTACTACAGCTTGTTAGAATGTTTTTTCTCAACCAGTTTCTACAGTTCTGTCACCGATCATCATACCCGTTACCTATACTCTCGTAACAAGTGGTCCATCAAAACTATACCGCGCACGTCTTTTAGCTCCGGATAGGTTGTCCTTAGCCAAAAGAGGGTTCGACGTTATGGTCAAGGCGGGTACAATACGCCCTTTACAGAGTCAGTGGGCCTCGCCACTCCATATGGTTCCTATGCAGGCTGCAGGGGAATGTCGCCCATGCGGGGATTACCGTTAACTCAATAGTGCCACCATCCTGGGCCGCTATCCAATCACGCCCATCCACTATTCAACGGCTAGTTCTAAGGATAAGTAGATCTTTAGTAAGATTGATTTGGTTAGGACTTATAACCAGACATCTGTCGACACGATGGATTTGCTTAAGACTGCCGTCATCACCCCGTTTGGTCTTTGCGAATTTCTTTGATAGCCTTTCGGTTTACGCAGTGCTGCATAAACGTTTCAACGTTTCTTTGACGAGGTCCTTTGCAGATAAGACTTCGTTCTTCCGTATTTAGATTACCTACTTGTTGTGAGAAAGGACGCCGACAAACGCGAAGTGCATTTATTTACACTTTGTGAACGTTTGCAACAACACGGTATCACAGTTGATGCCTCTAAGTGTGAATCAGGTCGTGAATCCTTATGTTTCCTAGGTCATCATATTGATCGTTAGGGATTCCGTTCGGTCGAAGACAAAATCAGAGCAATCCGCGATTTTCCTTCGCCTGAGTCAGCGACCAAACTCCTTCATTTCGTAAAAATGATCAACTACTATCGTAGGTTCATTCCTGTCCGCATATTTCCATCCTCTTCCGTTCAATGTTTCATATACCACCTCTCCATATTTTCTCATAAGAATGCCGCACGTCGAATCCTCTCGATATAAGTTTTGCTGTTCCTTCAAGTTTCATTGATATGCTTATGTAGTGCATTCCTCCATCCTCCTCATCCACGCTTGAGACCTTGTCCGCTTTGTGTTCCGTTTGCACTGCAGTTTTTGTTCGCTCCTCGGCTATCTCCATTCTAATTAGACCTTCTTTATACCTGTAATGTTGTTATACATATAATTATTTTGGACATATGATTATGCTTTGTGCATGCTTCATGGGCTTCATGAAATATACATTTAATTATTATCATTCCAGATCGTTCGTTCACGCACCGACCTGTTCAGAAGAAACGCTAAGGTTAGCGGTTGGGATACATTAGCGCAACAGGATTTCGGTGCCATTGAGTTAGCAGTCCCAATTACTGTTTCACTGGTGCATAAGGATCCTTGTGCAAACTTAAGCTCAGCAGTGGACGCGTCAGACATCGCGGCTGGTGCAATCCTTCAACTATGGCGAGACAATACCTAGATCTCTGCTCACAATCTTCTTCAAACGCACTAACTAGAAACAACACCTTCGGTCGCGAACTGTTCATCATATAACTGGCTGTTTGTCGCTTTCGCCACTCACTGGAAGGTTGCTATTTCGTCATATTGACCGACCATAATCAACTCGCATAGGTTCTTAAATCTCTCTCCTCTAGAAATACATCACTTAGACTACGTGTTGCAATTCACCACCGACATTCAATACTTTACCGGTATAAATATTGTTACTGCGCATAGTGGTAGTTACCGATAACCTGATTGATTTGACATGAATGGCACAACTGCAAGATTCAGACCCAGACTTGCGAAAGGCCTTGGAGTCTTGTCTAAAGCTTTCCTGTTTGCCAGTGGCATCTTCCGAGGGCACGATCTGGTTTGACGTTTCACGCACCCCACCTCGTCCTTGGTTACTCTTGCGGATGCGCAGAGTAGTTTTCGACGCCCTACACAAACTCCCTCATCCAGGCATTAGAGGCGCATCAGCATTAAATAGCCAACGTTTTGTCTGACAGTCCATGCACAAAGATGTGTGTAGTTGAGCACGTTGCTGTTTGGCCTGTCATCATTGTAAGATAACCAGACACAACACTAGCTCTCTTGTTACCTTTTGCACTCCCGAAGCCAGATTCGGTCAAGTACACTTAGATATAGTGAGATCGCTGCCAAGGTTTTACTTACCTTCTGAACTGTGTGGATAGTTTCACGCGTTGGCCAGAGGCAGTTCCGATCACCAACATCTCAACCGAAACCGTAACTAAAGCTTTCGTCTGGTTGAGTAGCTAATTTTGGGTGTCCCACTACGTTCACTATCGACCGGTGCCCTCATTTTGAGTCCTCATTATTCAACTCATTAACAATCATGTTAGGGTACCAACGTATAAGCACCACAGCATATCACCCGGCGCAGACGGCTTCATCGAAAGTTTGCATCGACAGTTAAAAGCTGTACTTAGTGCACATTCCGTCATTTCATGGACGGAGGCAATCCTACTTGTTCTACTAGGCATAAAATATGCCATTAAAGACAATCTTAAGTGCACGCTGGCCTAATTAGTATATGGGACTACTCTCCATCTTCCTGGAGAATATACTTGGCCTCAAAAAAGCTTCACTTCAAGCGTCACCTGATCACGGCCAACGGCTTACACTTGTGAGTTAACCCCAGCCGTCACACGTCCACAGCAAAAAGCAGTCTTCACACATCAAGACTTGAAGACACAAGTTTGGGTCCGTTGGGACGCAGTACGCAGACCATTACAGGCTCCATATAACGGCCCTTGCCGAGTAGTCCGACATAGCGAGAAACAGATAGTCATTGATAAGAACAGTAACCGCGAGAATATCTCTATCAACCACACGAAGCCAGCTTATGTTGTCTGGACATCCTTCTCGGCGATCCCTGCAAACCCAAAGGCTACAGAGACCACCATACTGATAGCCCCACTCAATTGTCAACCACGCAAAGCTCAACCATTTTCCTCGCCCCGGCCGCATTTTCTTTCACTTCAGTAACAACTACACTATATTCCGCTTTGGCTGATTCAAACCCCAGAACCACTCGAACCGTCCGTTTGGTCCGTATTCTAACCTGCATTGTGGAATCTTTTTATTATTAACGCTGCTTTTAAGAAAACGTCTGAGCGTATTGCTCATATATTTACCTGATTATTATGCAAAAACAAAAAACCGTTTTTATGCCTGTCATAAGAGTACATATTCGCCGGTTCATTTGTTTTACATTATTAGAACCATGCTCAGTTTCTTTTATTTTTCTTATTCTATGGAACTCAGAAACGTTTTCATTCGCATCATGAATATCACAAGTACTGCAAAACATATTTTATTCGTATTTGTTGGTTGGCCATCGTTTGCCGCATTGTAGATCTAACAGGTCAGGTTCTACAGGGCATATTTTTTCACCGACAGCATAGATTGCTTAGGATAAGGTTGACGTTGCTCCTCATCTCTTTTTCATTCACCCGTGCGACACTATGTTATTGAGACGTTGTTATATCTTTCCACAATAAGTAACTAACTTGTGATCAAACACCTACTCTGTGCTGCACTGTGATATCTGTGGCACGCACTGATCACGAAATACGACTGACGGATTAGAAATCATGGAAGCAACGAAAGCACTGAATAATACTGGTTCTTGCACGTAGCATCTCACACGAGAAAAAGGTTACAGGAATAGCAGTTCATTTATTTAAAGAAATCAGGGGAATTAACTAATATGTACACAATAGGTTCATTGATCATCCAAGCCTCTGCCAATCGCGTGCTGGTATTTCTGGTGTCGTACAGCGTCTGTTCGAGCCGTAGGGCTTCTAATTGGTTGATTATATAGGCATGACATACCAACCAGAACCAATAAGAATCAGATATCAGTTTCAGTTTCTACAACTGCTATCCGTGCACTATCGTGCACCGGTTTTGGTGACTGTCTTTTGGCTGCCCATTTCGATGAACATAAATAGAAAGATTAGAAAGGTTAAAAGTAGGATCGAAAAGAAAACTAAAACTTTCAGTGAATTATTGATACGAAGAAACTGAGAAGATGCTCGAACGCCATTGTTTACGACACCCAGCCATATCACTCAGTGTCTCTAACCATCGGGTATGATCATCTCGAGGTCGCCAGCCAGGGAACCTAACGGGGCCTATGTGACCTAGCCTCCTGGTTAGGGTTTTCACACCATCACTCCAGGTCTTAGCTTGACCACTCTTGACTTTCTTCCACCCACTGCCTGCCTCAACAAACATCGCTCGCCGTGGCAACCTGCTTAGTGACATGCGTAACACGTCACAACCAACGTTATCTATGGAGGTCAATCATTTGCTTCAGTGGGGGGCCGCATTTACCTAAAACTCTGTGCCTAATCTCAGCATTGCTCTTCCGGCTGCCCCACCAGATTCTTGCAATGCTGCGTAGATAGCTGTGTTCGAACACCTACAGTCTACCTTTGTCCTGTTTTCCAAATGGCCAGTTTCTGTGCCGTATAGTAGAACTGGTCAAACTACTGCAGCATAAACTTGACCTTTAACAGAGCCGGATTTCGCAAAGGCGCCACGGATGTCTCAAGTTAGCAAATGCCAACCGAGCCTTCTGTATGCGAGCTGACGCTTCATCTGTGATGTGTCTATCGGTCGAGGTATAGCTGCCCAGGTAGCAAAATTTGTCTACTTGCTCTATTACTTCCCCAGTAAGGGTGAGACTGGGTTGTATGCCATATAGTCCGAATGTAGACTAGGTCGATTGCAGGCATGATACAATCACAGAAGAAGAAACTTACGTCTGTATTCCAAGAAGGCCTTGGCCATTGAACAAATTTTCTTGCTTTACTTTCACTGAAGCCAGATTCCAAGCCAGTGTTTAACTACAAACGCCCTGTACCCTACGCTGCTATCGAATCAGTTGGCGCTGTACTAGATCGATTGCAGCAATCTGGTATCATCAACCCGGTCAATGACTCATCATGGGCAGCTTCGAATGTGGTCGTCAAGAAAGGTGCGCATTTGTACCGATCTCTCAACGGGTCTGAAAGCCTCACTAGAAGATCATCGATATCCAAGTCCAATCCCGGAAGACATCTTCGCAAAACTGAATGATGGTTTCGCCGAACTTGACTTATCAGATGCATACCACTAGGTGAGCGTTACTGATGGCTCAAAGGAGCTACTGACGATAAATACTCATCGAGGTTTGTTCCAATGCAACTGTCTGCCTTTCTGTGTCAAGTCTGCGCCGGCACTTTTTCAGCAGCTGATGTACACAATGTTTACTGGTATTACGGGTACTGCAGCATATTTGGGTGATATAATATTTATGGGCCGCTAACAAGAATAACTATTTGACCGACTGAATACAGTGTTGAAACGGATTCAAGGTTATGGTTTCCGCATCCGAGAAGAGAAATGTGCCTTATCCATGCCCTCCATCAAGTATCTCGGTTTTATTCTGGACAAAGATGACTGCCGATCAGATCCAGAGAACATCAAGGCCATTCAAAGTATGCCAAAATATGCTACAGTCAGGTTATTTTTGGGCCTCGTAAGTCACCACAGTGCATTTTTTTCTGAAATGCATCGCGCCCGAGCCAAAATGAACCCCTTTCTAGCCAAAAGCTAACCATGGCATTGGTCAACAGAATGCTAGAATGCCTTGGATTGTGTCAAGTCAATGCTCGGCTTATACCTGCTTCTGACACATTTCGACCCGGCACTTCGTGTCATCATGGCAACCGATGCTTCAAACAGCGGGCTGGTACAGTCATTTCTCACAAATTCCCAGATCACGTGCCGCAAGATCGTTAACTGAAACGGAGTGAAATTATAGTCAAATTGTAAAAGAAGCCCTGACTATCATCTGTGCTGTGAAGCAGTTTCATAAAAAGCTATATGGTCGAAAATTCATACTCTTCACTGACCATAACCTACTGATAGCAATTTTTGGCTCCAAAAAAGTTATTCCAGTCTATACTGCCAACCGCCTTCAACGTTGGGCACTGATCCTTCTCAGCTACTATTTTGAAATCCGCTATCAGTCCTCATTATTTTAACTTTTCTAAGCAGTCTATGTATGGCCGCAACCCATATATTGAAGGCTGAGTGTAAGTTAGTATATTCAATAGATAAAATCAAAGTAAAAAGAACAGTCGGTATCGACAAAAGCCCCAAAGCAGTTGAGGACAGATTTTATCAGCGTTTGCATGTCATCCAATAAGAAATAGGGCAGACACAAATAGCGGTACTAGCTGAAGCTTTCTAAACCAGAGTCGGCACGCAGATGAATTAGGTCATTTTGGCTTTTGCAACTAGCATTTGGTCAGTGGTACTACAACCATTGCAATATAGCACCCGTGTAAATGAAGTGTTATAATGCGCTGGTATGGAGACAAAATGTGCAATTATAATTGAGATTGTAAAAATTAAGTGATTTTCGGCAAATGTCAGCTATTGTCCAAAATTTACTTGACAAGTGATCACAAAGCAGCCTCCAGGAAGGAAGTGTGAAACCGCTCAGTGTGCTGTTAATGCAAAGGTGGTGTTAAGCTGAGATGTATTATTTCGACATGAACGCATGTTGTTTGAAATATCCGCATAAAAATCGAGCTATTACTGGGTGTGATTGGCTGTAAAGGACGACTTCACAAACTGTCAGCACCTAGGTTGGATCAGCTGGTATCCGGAGGAAGTGGAAGTTGAAGTACACACTGGACAGTAACTCGACGCCTAATTGGAAATGGCTTTGTGGTGCACCAACAGCCCAGTATCTCACAGTGACAAAACTGTTTCTCGCAAGTGAGTTTCTCCAGTTCAGTCAACTTACTTTGAGACCCACTAACTCTCATCCTGGATCTAACCTTAAAACAGGATAGTCCCAGCATTTCGTTTTTTAATCCCCGCATACTAATCAATAGACATGACCAAAGGGCCTTCATGCAAAACCCTGCAAAGCGCGCGTCTACCGGGATGTCTAAACGAGCAAACCGTTGTGGTGGGCCCCAATGTTCAGGCGGTAAAATAACCAACGGAATCAAGTGTGACACCTGCTACACATGGTTGCACACGGATGGCGGGAAACTTCCTCAGGAACTATACAATAAGTACTGTAAGGATGAGGCCAATCTGGGACTGCCATGCATGCAAGGAGCTAATACGTAGAATCAATGCCACAGAAAAAGGAAGCGGTGATCACGGCAAAGGCAGATAGCATACAGAATGAGGCTCTTAGGGAAGTAGACAAGTTTGAGGATAGAAATACCGCATGCTAACCTCCAAATCACGTGGATGACCCTCTGGGTGCCAGTAAAAACGAGAACACCAATAAAATTCAAATTGAAAAGCACAGCAACAAACCGAAAACAAGTGAAAATAGGCGGCTAGGATGAGTAACAAAACAGAGCCAACTAAGCTACCAGGGTCTGAGAACAAGGAGAAAAACAAGCCACATATTGAGCAAATAAAACAATCAACTCAGCGACAACCCAGCAGATTCGGGTTAGAAAGGGGATTTTTAGATAGCGTGGGCTATCTAAGATAATTAAACGCGAATTATCTCAACGTTCCTGGATACGGTAAAGAGTAATAAGACTATCGCTCTGAAAAGGTAGGAAGAATGATAACGCTTGACCAACGGTTTCTAGAGAGAAACCTGCAGTGAAACGTTTACACTTGCAAAGAGTTACGTGATTCACGGAGACAAGTGACAGTTCCGCGGTTGAGCATAAACAGGGAATTACACCTGGTAAAACAAAAGCTTTCTTCCAGTAATATGTTGAATATCGATGGTGCGCCTGATTGTGCTCGGTGCAAAAGAAAGGTCCTTATATTCAAAGAAAAAGAATAACGGTAGTCTAGCTTTTGTAATAATTCTACGTGTTTAAAAGGTGAAGTTGCGCGCAAATCCCTCAAATGCCAGCTCCTCAAAAGCCTGATGAATGAACGCGAGAAGTGGTGGACAGGAAAGTGTTGAGAGATGAAGAGGCTGCGGCTATTGGCAATAGTCGCAATCTTTTCCGTCTAATTAGGAATACGAGTCCTAGGAAAATAAGCGCGAGGTAATTGAGGAATCTGATTGCACACTGTTTTTACGATCAGCAACGCCGTCTTGATCGATGGGCTGAAAATTTCAAAGCTTAGTTCAACTGGCCCCCATCGATATCTGAACTATCACCGTCCACCCGACTGGGAAAATACTCCCAGTTGATCCCAGTCCTTCATCTGAAATGCAGCTTTCCCGGGAAATAAGTTATCTAAAAAGGAATAAAGCCTCCGACCGAGACGGGCCGTCCGCCATCGGTTTTTAAGGATGGAGGTTCAACTTTAGTCTCGGAGTTAAAAAACTCCTGGTCTCGGTATGGGAGAAAGAAGAGGCTGCAGCTGAATATTGTGAATCGGTCATCATACTGATTTACAAGAAAGATGACAGATCCTTTTGTGAAAACCACAGAGTATTCAGTTTATTCAACATTGTTTCTAAACTACTCGCTGGGATCATACTCCATCAATTATCTGCCGCACGTGAACGATGCACGCGTGAGAACCAGGCTGGTTTTAGACCCGGTCGAGGTTGTATCGACCATATCTTCACTCTTCACCAAACTCTATAGCACCGACATTCCTTTCGCTGACTCACCAGTTCTATCTCCCTGGATCTGAAGGCGGCTTTCGACTCAGTCGACCGCTCCTAACTCTGGCGCTGCCTTTCTCTGACGGGTGTGCCCGAAAAGTTTATTTCACTATTACGACCCTTCTATACTCATATATATCATACATATCATATCCTTATAATCATCAACTACACAGGACTGGTTGTAAACTGAATCTATGCTGTTGGTAGTTACACCAAAGTCGGATGAAGGTAATTCTGGTCCGTGATTTGATGATCACGTCCAGGAGAAAAACAAGAGACAAGAACAGAAAACTGCGTTGTGAAACAGCTGGTTGAAAAAATATGGTGACGATGGTCGTACCGTCGACTCGCGACCATCGTCACCACATTTTTTCAACCAGCTGTTTCGCAACGCAGTTTTCTGTTCTTGTCTCTTATTTTTCTCCTGGACGTCAAGACGTCAAGACAGCTGGATGGGATCTAGCAAGGGACATAAAGGTAGTAAAAAGATGGGCCGAACAATGGGACCTATCACTAAACGTCTCGAAATGTCAGATACTGACGACTAGAACTGACGAAGAGACAGCAAAGAGCCTGTCGATACAAAGGGCGCACGAGGCAAAGTATCTAGGCATAGTGGTCACGCGGGATTTCAAACCCAGTACCCAATGTGTGAAGGCCGAAAAACAAAGCAAGGGAACAACTGTTTCGTCTATGCGCAACCATGACGTGCAGAAAACCCGGGATCTTTGTCTCCCTATACAAAAGCATCGTCCGCGTGCACCTGAAATATTGTGTGCAGGCTTGGGCTTCGTTCTTCGGGAAGGACGTCGATACCTTGGAGAGTGTTCAACGTCAAGCTACGAGGATAATCGCTGGGCAATGGGAGAAAAGCTATGAACAGCGGCTCAGAGATTAAAATCTGTTCTTCCTCAAACGGAGGTGGATGAGAGGTGACCTAATCAAGACATTTAAGATCTTCAAGGGTATATCAGGCCTCAGGTTTGACGACCTGTTCTCCTGGGTTCCGCATAGAAGCACGCGATGACATAACTTACGTTTGCAGCGAAGCCACTCTAGACTGCAACTGAGGGCAACTTTTTTTCACTCACAGGGTACTTTCGTTGTGGAACCGGTTTCCGCTGGCATTGGTAAGCTGCAGTACTGTAGGTGCGTTTAAAAAGGCGCTTGATGAGTATTGGATAGCGGTCTTCCCTGAAGTAAGCGTTTAGTACCATCTATAGTCTAACCACAAACGATGTGATACTGCACCACACTATTCTGCCTTTCAGAATAATTGCATATCGAAGTGTTGTAAGCCAAGGAAACTCGCCGACAACACGCGAATCTGGACGCTCGGTTGGCAGGAGCCACAAATCGACCTGTGAGAATTGAACTGAACTGAACTGATTGTTTATGACTGATGCGGCAATTTTAAACGTCAGAATGCTATACCGGTTTGCTCCGACAATCTTTTACTTCCAGAGATCAGGTCATACGGAATGCACATTGGTTGCCTCGAGGTTCAATGAGAATTTTGGCACCCTCTCGCACGATCGTGAACCCGTTGGATCTCAAGAGCTTGTTGAAGACGATTTACGTTTCTACAGTTGCATGCATGGGCAACAAGTGGTGTACTTCGTTTAGTCTGGCACGCCAACGATCACGGACGGTGGAAACGACGAGAGCCACCTGACACCATAGTGCAACTAACTATTAGGATGGTGTGAATTATCCAAGGAAGGATTGAGGGTACTTTAGTATGGTTCCCATGCTGACATCCGACGCAACGAAACCGGTTCGTGTTCGACTGACTCAAAACGAACGATCCGGCAAATTTCTACGGTACTGCATTATTAAACGATCGAAAA
>UZAN01049076.1:0-22853 GCA_900618425.1 Echinostoma caproni | reverse complement strand
CATCGTGTGATATCTTGTTGTGTGTATATTGTGATCAAACGAGATCCGGACACAACACATTTGCAGTAGGAAATCATCGACCCAACTGAGGACTGAACCCTGAACCTTGTAGGTAGAACGCAGGCATACTACCCACTCGGCCACCCCGCAGCTGATCAGACTGTTTTCATTTTCCTTATACACAATGTAGCACAACTCATCTTTGAGAGCTTAATTCAGGCGTCGCACTTTACCCATAGCAACACTTGCTTCCAGAGTTCTGACTAGGCTGGAAACATCCCAACATGTTACACGGGCTTTGGTTGGATCACGTAGCCATCATAATCAACTTAACTACTATAGAACGAGCAGTTAGTAGAGATTTGGACCAGTCAAACTAAACTCATTTACGCAGTCGATTTTGATGAGGAAATCGGGATGCGCCGGCAAATTAACCGTCACACAAAATGTGGCTGAAGAGAACAGAAAGGTCAATATTTATGCGTGTATAAACAAGTAGAGATTGTAGACCGGGAAATTACCTTCAGTCGATGAGGGTATATATTCGCAAATGGAAGTTATTTAAAACAGCCATTCTGATAATCGAATATGCTGGTAATATTCTCGTGTTTGTATTTCAATGATAATTCGTATATGTACCATTTTACTAAGTGGTCATGAATGATTGCAATCAGTCCACCTGGTTTGTAGTTCCAGTCCATTGTTGTGTTAGATGCGACTATATCGAAAAATATTTGCATTTGACCACACAAAATGGGTTCGGCTCGGGAAGGACTCCGAAACCCTTCTTCTACAATCCCACTTAAAGAGGAACTAATTTTGTATACCCTCACCGGTTGCGGACGTACAACATTGAACAAAATAGATCAATGACAACAAACCCACACAGCGTCCAAAAGCCTCCTACGTTTACCCTTGGTCTTCCCTGGTCGTAACCAATCATGTGCACCGCAAACTGTACACAAGCACACACACATACAGGGTTCACACTAACCATAACTCTTTCAGTTTAAGATGTCCGAATATCAATTTCACATGACACAATATCAATTTAAGATGTCATGTTGCTATGTGGATAATACCTTGCCCAGTACAGAGTGAAAACGTCACGTTAACCTCCTTTGGTTATCGAGAAGATTGTCCAGAACGCCACGTAACCAAGTCTGACAGGTTTCCTTGGTAAAGGACGCACGTTTCAGTGTATAATTAATCNNNGACATGGCCCCCAGAATATGGAGATTTCGCCCCCTGTTGCTTGTATGAACGCAGCGAGCTTTCTCTCCTCGTAGGGCTCGACCGCATGTTCTAATGCAAAAAAGGTTAAATTTGCTAAAATTCATGCTTAGCATTTGTATGCTGACTTAATTTCATCGATCCATACGATGTTTTTTCCTTCACTAATACATAACTGTATTTGATGACAACACGAGCTCCTTCGCAATTTGTTTTCATCGGAATTGATAGTCTCCGAGAAGGGATATATTTTCTTCGTTGTGACGAGTCGCCCATCCAACTAATTGCTGACTGTGGTACAACAGACCTCTTTTCCCTATTCCGCCTTTAGCCTCAGTCGCATTGTCCCCAAAGAAACTGTACAGTCCTCACTGACCCATTCAAGCAACTGATTTATTTCTTCTTCGCATCAACTCTTCCTCTTGTATCTGCCATGTCGCCCGTTTATACGATTATGTTGTTTATCGAATATCCAGCGGGAAGCTGTTCGTATATGCACATCCAGAGCAGCGGCGGTGGTTTGCCAATCGCAATCATTTTCATAAGCCAACGAAACAAGGCGCTTTGTCTCTTCAGCGTAAGGCTTTCTCGATGTACGGCTAGCCATTGTAATGCAACCGAGGCTGTAGAAAATGTCAAATATCGCCCGAAACAGCGCACCGAGCGTTTCATAGAATGCGGTCAAGATCAGACACAAGAACCTTCCGTGTCTATCAGTCATCTGACTCAAAGGTAAACTTACTCACCACTCCGCACACACACGAATATCCCAACCCCGAAACAGATTGTCGTGCCCCCTTTCCGTGGTATATGATATCAGTCATACACATTTTGCACAAGACAGCATAGATGCTGTCCCAGTTGTCACGCGGCCGAGCCTAATTCACGGTCTCTTTTAGTGCTGTGCTGAACATTGCAAACGTTCAACCCCCATCTCACGTCGTCCGCTACCACCTCTTTCGTACCGAGAACACTTCATTCGTGAGACCATGAACGTTCGTGGTGAGCACTGTTCAGTCAATTGCTCGTTTGCTTTATCAAGTGAGAGATGTGGTCATTGTGCGAGAGACCCAATCCAACCCTAAATTGCTCCTTTTGGTTTCGTATTCAACCAAGCTTTCGTCGGTTTGCATATGGTTGCATAGCTCTGATTGAATTGTGGGTTGCATTATCCAATCCGTGTGTGTGCAAACAAGTAGACAAGATCATCGTCGGTGTCTATTTTGTTGAGCATGGGACGATATTTTCGGGGACCATAGATCAGTATGCAGGTAGGACGCACATGGACCTGGGTAAACAGGGGTCCCATCGAACGTTTTCACTCTATACTGTGCAATGTATTGTCCACATAGCAACATGACATCTTAAAGTGATCTTCGGACATCTGAAACTGAAAAAGATTTGCATTTCATAATGCACTTCATTTGTTTATCTTGTTCAATGTTATCGTAAGCGCCCGCTGAGTGTATGCGAAAGGAACTCCTCACGCAGTGTTTGTCTTCCGACTTGCTTGAGCACATTCTTTACGGGGTCCAAATGTTTCAAACGGCTTTCCCAAAATAAAAAGATCCAGTTACAAAAAATAAGGGGAAAAATAATTGTTCCATAAGAATATGTAGTTCACTTAGCTTGGGACTAGTTGCACACCTCTGAGGTCTGATAAAATAAGCGGACACTTGTGACTTGTCTGTCTATCTGTCTGACATCTGGATTGTGATCCTCATTGATGGAGAAAACGGTGGATTGTTCGCATTATCAGCCTCTGAAACAGATCGGTACAAGTTTAGCGAGACCCGCCCGGGCAAACTTGGATAAAATCTTCGTTTTGTATTTTAATCAGGGAAATAAGACGAAACAGAGGGAAGAAATAAGGTAAGCATTTGGTGTATTCCACTCGTGGCGGATACGCGCACGTGAAATTTTTCGTCGATTCCGATGAACACTGGAAATGTTAAAATCAATCAAACGCAATCAGATATCCATGTAACAGCCGTGGAATTCATGAATACCCTAGGCTAAGTCAAGTGTTTATTGTTGTTCCAAAAAAGGACTATGACAAAAGAAGAAAAGTTGACTGCATTGGCCATTCGAATGAAAAGAACACGATTAGATTTTGTTCACAAAATCATAGACATAGACACATAGACATTATTGCTAAAATTTGGAACAAATCAAATTCAATCTGACTCTGTAAACTACACTATACACTGCACTATTGTAGGCGTTAATTATTGTTGTTTGGGTTATCGTAAGTGTTCTTACAGATTCTACGTGAAGGAAAATCCCGCCGTCGACTAGATTTGAAGGTCACTGGATCAGCCCACTGCACTTACAGTAACCATTTCCATTCCAAGTATTAGTTCCAACTAAAATCGAATCATACCAAAAGAAGGAAGTCGATCTGCCCAATTTAACGATCAGTCTGTCACATTGTTTTGAATTACGAGACTGAAAATGCTACTTCATTCCAATAAACTATCAAGTAAAACAAAACCCCGTGAATTATACAAAAGTTACATTTTGGTAAACCACTATCTTTCACACTTGACATCTCACGCTAAATATAATGGAGAAATTATTTTGGAATATTTATATATACCCGTGTTGAATTCGCATTACATTCATCAGACAGTATTCGGTACTATCCTCTGTGTGCACATGATTAGCTTGAAATAAGGTACGATTCCTCCAACACATATGCGTGAACCAGAGAGACTAAAACAGCAAAGATCATGTTGCGGCTTGGTCACAGATGACCTCATCTTGTTTGTTTGCATAGTCACTTTTGGCATCCATTTGATTTGTACCCAGTTGTGCACACTTCCGGTGTGGCCCAAACTCCAGTATCTGCCTGATTCTGATGTTACCGGGTAAGAGAGGGAGTGGGTGGGTTGGGGGAGAACAATGTGAGTGAGGACAAGCCAACACACACAATGTGAAATAAAAATGAACGTCATGAATCACCATCAGTCAGTAGTTGTTTATAAACGTGTCGTACAACGTGTCGTACCAGGCGGGCAAATTGTATGGGTTGTATGAGGTCACTTGAAAACTCTTACCGCCATAGACAACGTGTATGATAGCAGAAGGATGTTCGATTTTGGCGCAATGATTCGTCACCAGGCTGTCGCTTTAGTCTGACCCCTAGTGCAACAACTGTCCCTCAGACCGATGTGAGTCATACACCGAATATCCCCGTATCTCTATGTACATTTGTATGTGAATTTATGCCTGCCTGTGTGCGTTTGACCTTGAACAGAACGTACGTCCTTTTTGCCCAACAGGATGAATCAGCACTTCAAAAAACCTAACAGTCGATGGGACGGAAAACAAAATTAATCGGAAAGATACGCGATCGATTACCCGTTCTAATTCACCCTCGAAAACCAAGGCAACTTAAGGTTTGCTCTCAGGGCAAGGTAACATGCCACGAGATATTGTTACCAAATCATCCCTTTTAGAAGATTCAGTGAAATTTTGCTACTAAAAACGCTAAAATAATAGACAGCTTCAAAAACCTTTTCTCCAGGAATTCTTTGACCAAAGTGTACTTTTTTTCTACCGAAGAAATGTGTACATCAATGGTAATGTTTGCGTTCATCCACCTTGTTCGAAAAAATGGATATTTCCTTATCATGTCATGATAGATAACCAGTTACCCAAGTTCCATATTTAGTGAAAATTTGCGAAAGGAAGCCATAATCAAACTTGATGTTAGATTATGGCTTCCTTTCGCAAGCAGGACATCAAGAAGGATATTGTGGGCTTCAGATTCAGCTTTTACAGCAATAAATCATACACCTTCGTACGTCAGTTTTGGTTGCTGTTTTCACGACTGCCCATTTGGATCAAGGAGTAAAGGGAAAATTGGAATGTTCAAATGAGTTTCAGAGTGAAAATAGAGAATTCACGAAGACTAAGGTTCGAAAGAAATAGAGATGACTAGCTCCGATGTTTGCAACTTTCAGCTTTTGTACTCAGTGTTTCTAACCACCAATTACAATGATCCCGATGCTTTCATCTACAAAACCTAACCTGACCATTGTGAGCGAGTCCTATCTTTAGGGTTCATACCCTCATGCAACGTCTTGGTTTGACAACCTTTTCCTTTATCCACCCATCACCTGTCTCGGAAAACAAAGTGTGTCGTGCCAATTAATTTGATGATACGCGCAACACATGTCGCAACTAACGTAGCCTATGGAGGTCGACCACTTGCTCCAGTGGGTGAATTCGATCATCCAAAATTTTTCGCCTAAACTCAGCATTACTCGTTCGGTTGCCCCACGAAATTCGTGCAGTCCAATATAAACAGCGGTGTTCGAACACCGACAGTCTTTCTTTATCTTGTTTTCGCAATGACCAAGTCGTATAACAGAACTGCCATCTTGGAACAAATCGGTGTCACCATCCTCGCTTGAGTACAGGTTCAATTCCATAATCAAATCAGTAACGAAGTTAAATAGAACAGAAGAGAGGGCAAGACACTGTGGGAAACTAATAAAGAACTCATAGACGTTGATTTAACGTTCGTCCGCATGCATTGCGATAAATCCGTGTAAAGAGAAAACGAAATTGATGTCGCGGATGTTTGATCGTCTTTTCTCGGAGTGAGCTTTTTTCAGGCAGACCAATCGCACGCTGTTTCAGTTGTTCGTTTAGTGAGTCCATGATAAGTGTGGAATGCAGAGGAAATTCATATTGTCAAAGCACAATTACTTGTAACTGTTGAAGTGGAACACTTGCTCTTCATTATGACGACTCATCCCTCACACTCTTCAGTTCACCCAAACAATCTGGTGAGAGGTATGCCTGATCTCCCTTTCGGAATTGTGGGGGCCAACAACTATCGAATTATCCCTGAGGACGAAATCTGGAAAAACTAAAATCGGTAATTCTGGTCAGCCCGAACATGAACTGGTTGGCACATTGGTAACATCTTCTACGATCTCAGATCGGAGTTCGAACCCTGAATGTGATGATGGATCACAACGATACTCGAGTGTATGAAGTATGTATGTATGAAGTATTCAAGGAACTGAGGACTTCTAGTGAAATCAAGCAGTCACCATAAAGAACAAATTCGTTCCCCCATTGTATTTTTACACACGTGAAGAGAAATTAATCACACTTTGTAAGTTATGGCCATTTTTCATTCGGTTGCTGTCGTGATTGTTCAGTGAGGCAGAAATTTTTAAAGAACATGAATGTGAACTTAATGATGCTTCACTTAAATAAACCGTTCTATTCTCAAAAATCCATTTAATTATTTCACTTTTCTGTTATTCTAAACGATTTAAATATTTTTTTATTTATTCAGGATCAGAGAATCTCACAACAGTGAATGGAACCTGACACTTTCAGGTCGGTGATCGACGGTTTTAACATGCTTCAATGTGCTTACTATATTTCTTTTATGTTTAGCTCCACTGCACACGTTCTAAAATACATAAATGACGTTTGTACAAATCGGTGATCAGTCCGTCTGATACAAAAATATCCTCCTTGATCATGATATGATATGATATAAATTCACCCCTGCTTCTCGTAGTCTTAGTTTATTTGAAACCCAAATTCATGTTTAGACTATCAGTTCGGTTTTTCACATACTCCATCATCCCACGGATGGCTGCTAAGTCATTAGTTAGTGTGGATTACAAATAAGTAACTACATTCAAGGTTCTGAAATGTTACACGCGTCGAGCAACCAAAAGAGTACCACTTATTGAAAACTGCATGTGGTATTTTATAAAAGCCGACTTGCGGCAATTCTAAAACGACAAATAAAACGAGGTTCTAACCTACTCCAATGCATAAAAACATTCAGGTAGGTAATCGATTACAGCTATATAAATGATACTTCGAAACCAATAAAGGCAAGAAAGACATCAGTCAATTTTCTACTGCGTTTAAGATTTTCAACAGCAAAATACTGTTGCGATTATGTAATCTCCTATTTTTCTTTTTTGTGTTATAGGGAAGAAAAGGAACCTACGCCGAAGTCAAAGATAGATCAGGCATTTGGGAAACTGGGTTATACTTAAATTTGTTACACTACAATGCCGTACCAATACAAGTAGCCATTGTTAAAATGTTTCCACATGTTGTCCGCTATAGGTTTTCGATTCTAAGGGTTGACACGCATGAATTTTCTCAGTTTCCAAAATATATGTTTCTTAGTTTATGGTAAATATATAAAAGCTAGTGTTACACTAGCGGTCAGGAGACATTCTTCTCTTTCAAATGCAACATTTTTCACAAACAAAGATATAATTTAACATTTATCCCAAATGCGTGCATTTAAAAAGTAGATTTGTCTTGAGTGGTATAAATACGGTCAAAGTGTTCAGACCTTCCTTTTCATTCTCTTTGGTTTATCAGTTGTATCCCGCTACAAATGCAAATCGCGCAGTGGGGTGTTTTGAGTACTCTTCTCCTGCTTGTCTGCTATCGAATGAAACGATATCTGGCACTTAAACCTCCCTAGTGTTTATGAATCAAACCTCAGCAGGAGGTTCACAAGATCGCTGACTTCTCCACTTATTGCTACACACAACTGCAGTGGTTCCGAAAAGACCTGTTCATGGTAAATTTCGCATGATCGAAGGTCACCCTTTCACTTGGCTTCCGTGTCACACTCATGAGCCACCACCATCACCCTTAATGAGCACTCGATCGACTCGATAAACCGATTGAGAATATGGCAGCCGGTCAAACCGATCGATTGCTCGCCCGATCTCTCACTTTTAACATGCCTCACACATGGACATTGTGATACAGGCCAACGGTTTGTTCCCACTCCATTCAACCAGTTTCGCATTCCCTCGAATATGCACGTGATTTCAAGCGCTGAACTGATAAGCAAAATGAATGTCAAAATAACGTATAGTTTGCATAACATTGCACATTCTACCATGGGAAATTCTCCATGCAACTTCCGTATCCACATGTTCTGTTCGCAAACAACATCACTTACGTCATCAACTGTTTTCCTGTTGATTCTATTCCCGGGTGTCTTTTTACTAATCCACCACGATTCGATGGATCATTTTCTTGAAATGTCAAACGATAGTGCAACACCCCGCGACAAAAGTATTTCACTCCCCTAGGTTTTTGGATTATCTGCGCTCTCACGTGCACGATCATCACCATTTTTGTGAATCCAGACAACAACCGTATGCAGAACCGAAATACGAGATTTCATCAAATCACCTTGAACTTTTTAACGAAAATATGTTCAAAAACCGAATTTTTACCCCGAAAAAGTATTGGGCCTTCGTACGCTTCATCCATTGAACCCATTT
The DNA here is from genome assembly GCA_900618425.1 of Echinostoma caproni. Taxonomy (NCBI): domain Eukaryota; kingdom Metazoa; phylum Platyhelminthes; class Trematoda; order Plagiorchiida; family Echinostomatidae; genus Echinostoma; species Echinostoma caproni. Next base: position 14,316 of record UZAN01049076.1, on the reverse strand, counting down.
CATTGCTCTATATAGGATTTTGAATCATGTCCGTGTCGATATTAATCCATCCCATGATGAACAATGTTTCTAATGCAGTTTTGGGGTACAAACTCTGAAGTGTTGGTGAACATTTCGGGTAACAATAGAGCCGTATACTTTCTATCGGGTTCAAACCTGGGCTTCACGCAGGCCATACCATTGTTTTGATGCTGCAAAATAATAGGCAGCACTTTGTTAGTTTCAAGTGATGAAATACGGTAAGGTCATACTGTAATATGGCTTCAAGGTGATCGTTCGACACCACTGATAGCATAAGGTACCGTAACATTGGACGAATATATGCTTCAGAATCTTGGATCCAAAGCAGCATAGTGGGTTCGATTGGGCCGTTGCTTGATACAGAATCCCTTGCCATCAATGAGTTTCGAATACTAATCAGCTCAATGAACTTCCACTCGTTCCACAGGTCATACACTGGTAGTTCCGCGAGTCGAGTCCACCCAAATTAAATTCCTTTTCATCACTAAATTTGACTCAATTCTGATCGTTCTTTTCAAGTTACATAAGTTTAGGTTCGCGATAAATTGTTTTTGTCAAACAAAGAATAAATCAGGGTTGAAATAAATCATGAGATCAAGGTGATGGAAAAGTGAGTTACTCGATTTGGGTTAAGTTACAAGTTGCGGTCAAGTTAGGCGACTCCGATGATCGTAAAGATGTGCGCTGAGGCTGAAAAGTCTTACTTTTTGTAAAGTGATTACGGCCATGAGCCTTTTCATTTTCCATAGTATTTCATTCAAGGGACCAACCGTGTCAAGTGTTCGTTAAACCGTTCACGCCGAAAAGTTCAAATCAAGCGCTGTTTTCATCCCCGATGCATGATTCATGGAGTTTGGGGCCATATGTAGCAACCTGTCTCTGAGACCTTTCTCTGCTGTTCAATCCGTTTGCGGCTGTTTTTTATGTTTCCTCTACGAATATCGTGTCACAGTGTGATTGGGCTCTACAATACATGGTCATCTTGTGTGGTGATAATGATCTCAAGAAAGGCCTCAATTCCGGAATCCTCGTTATCGGTGTGCCTCTCCCATCGCGCCGCGGTTTTCAAACCTGGACATCTTTGTTCTTTCAAAGTCATTTGGGAGTGACGTGAGCATGACCGTAAATTACACCTATCTGTCAATCGCTGACTCACCAAGGCTTGCCAGTTGCTATATCGAAGTACAAAGCAGGGATGCCTATCACACCTGTTTTAAACCGAGTTGCCTGTGTCGTGCATTCAGGGTGCAACACTTTTGTCGCGATGATAACTCGTTTATTTTATTTATTTTAGTTAAACTTAAAGATAATTTGATGAAATTTCGTATTTCACTTTTTCCCACGATTGTCGTCTAAATTCTCAAACGTGATGATGCTGCTGCACATGGGAGCGGAGATAACCCAAAAATCTAGGGGGCGGGAGGGACTACAGTACTTCTGTTTCAGAGTCTATTTCGGTTTTGCAGACATTTTCATAATTCTGAGCTTCTGATTGGTAAATAGCTTCCCTTCCATTCTGAACCTCTAAACTAAACGATCAGGGGCGCCGATAGCCCAACTTCTCGCCTATACAGTATCATTCTTTCATATTTATAATACCACGTAGCAATCAACGAGTGAGTAACCAAAACCATATGGTCAAATGGGTTCTGCGGCGACCAGTGAAAGGTGGGACTATTTTATTGACTGTTACTTTTCAGAGATACTGTAGTTAAAAGTAAATTTCGAATAGAGATTTTTGGGTTTTGTGAAGTCAGAGAACTTTTAGAAAACGGCCACATTTTAGAGGTGCGAAATTCCACAAACTTGATTATGTATTTACAGGTCTAATCGAAACTGAAGCACGTTTAATTGACAATCATGCAGCCCAGAAACTACGTACATCGAAGTAGACAAGATATAAATTATTGTTCATACCTAAAGCATTAATATGGGTGACAAATATAATGAAACTCCCATTGATCATAAAGAAAATATTTTAGTGCATCACAATCGGCCAGTACTGTGTGTATGCGTACGTATATATGTATGTTTATGCTTGTATGCTTTTATTTGCACGAAGATAACAATTTGACACGAAGTAAAACTGCAGGGTAGACGCACAGATGTGCATCAACGTCAAAGTGTACATTGAGAGCACAAGGACCACACTTGAGAGGCATAGGAAATGACTCGGTTTTGGAGCTCTAATCAATGATGGCAATCAACTCTGCGTCGAAAAGAGCACTTGCAATGCGGAAGTATCGTAAGGAGGAGAATAATATATGGTGACATCACCGGTTCAATCACGAATATGAGTAAAATGCTGGGACGAAAGTCTTAGATATAAAGGCAAACCTGAAAGAGGACACAACAGAACTCCATTTTACTGGGGTTCTCCTCGACTTGATCCCACTGACAAGGGTTGAAATTGAACGGTCACTGATGAAAGACCCCATGGAAATGATGATATACGAGTATCAACCGAAATCGGGATATTCGGCCATGAGCCAAACTTTGCCAAACGCCTTAAAGATACGAACAGAGAGAAAGAATTCATACGCTCCTCACTATGGCAGTTAGTGGTACAGGATCAAAAGTGTGACTTGTTTGTTAACAGAGGGTAGGTGAATCTGTAGTTTGAGAACGCAAACTAGCGATCAATTAGAAGTGCGCAATGCCCTAAGTGAAAGCTAATTTGTTCTGTGATCACTACCTACATCAACATCAAAAGGAACCAGGCTAAGGAAATACAGCGGTAAATGTTTGAAACATTAAGGATTTTCGTGTAGCTCGGGGTACGAGTTTGAATTCCCAACCTGAACGTTCGCGGTTCGAGCCCTGACAGGGACACAAAAAGTACGCACTGCTGATGAGTCCCAAACAGGACCAAACAGTTGTCCAGTGCTCTTTTGGTTGTCACAAACATTTCTATATCATATAAATGCATGCAATTGTGGGCAATTACCGACCTCCCAAGGAGTGTAACTGCGATAATTGGAATAGTAGTGAATATAGGAATACGAGAACCCATGCTGTAATGCTCAGAACTGGATTGGCTCCAACCCCGAACTGCGGACACCAATGAAATACATGAGGAACTGATGGCAACAAATGCTTATGTTTATTGATAGAATTATAGCATGTGTTATAGAAGGTAATAGGCCGTAAGAATGGTTGAAGGACCGTCGTCCAATCACGTAACCGTTTGCGCCGACGCATCATATGGATGTCACGTTCACCCGGTGCATCATTGGCCGAGCTTCCTGCACTGTGATTGAATGACATGAAGCTGTACCTGGGGTTACCTGGATTGTATTAAATTGTATTGTATTACAAATGACTTGTGCAGGCTACTGTGCCTGCATTTCAGTCGAAAAATTTGTTCACCGTTACAATGGGATAAAAAATAAAATGATAATTCATGTACAACAATGATAAAACATTCATGGGTGATCATCTTTTTAAGTTTAAAATTAGTTCGTTGCGGATCTTCACCGTGTCAGTGAGAATATGAGCTAGATAGGGAACCGTTGATTTGCGGTCACGTAAGTTTGGATGACGACAGTAACCCACACACAAGAAAATCAAGAGGGCCTGGTGCCTCTTAACAATCGCGTGGGCTAATACAAACTTGCAACTCTAAAATTAAAGGTTTTTGCTTAATTATTGGAAAGAGATGAACAGTTATCAAGCAGCTTGTGAGCACTCATCTGGAAGTGGATTGATAAAACCGATGGGATAAACTTCCGGTACACACTACTAGTGGAATTGCGTCTGAAGAATGTTTTGAATATGTCCAGTGAACGCAGTGTTAGGTGGATAATCCTGATTGTGCTTTTGGAACATAATGGGGGATTATAATCGGTAGTAGGCAAGAGAAGGGCGTTGGATTGCGCCAAACTACGTAAACATCGACAGTCGAAGACTTCTAGACGACGAATATCTCTCACCAGCAAATTTAGGGTTTGGCAACCATAGAGCAGAACTGACCGCACACCTTTCAGTTTCAACGAAACATCAAGTCTGCGCCAAAGGTATTGCAGTCCTGCGTAAGTTGCTTGAGCCTTGGAAATGTGTGTGGTTACTTCCTGGACTATGCTACCGTCATTCGTCGCCCACCTACTTATGTAGGAGAAACATTCCACTACAGATAATCCTTTACCATCAAGCATCAGCGCTGGGGTAGACGGCACCCAGTCTTGTAGCATCACTTTGCATTTTTAAAATGCAAAGCGCATGCCGAAAGGAGATACAGAACTTGCTAGTCTGTCAAGAGCGCATTGCGCATCCTCCATAGATTCAAACAGGCATACGATGTCATCAGCGNACAGCTTTTCTCCAGCTGCTCATTCAATACCTACGTTCTGGAGACCAGTAAGTACGTTCTCCAGTACTTCGTCTACGACGAAATTGAACAGGAATGGCGAAATAGGGCACCCTTGACGGACACCACTCCTGGTTTCGAACGAGTTACTTAGCCCACCGTAGACCTTTACGCCACCAGAAGTATGCAGATACAACGACCGCAATAGGTTTACATACTTCCGCGGCATTCCTTTGCGAAGCAGCGACCCCGGAAGAGCTTCACGGTCAACTGAACCAAAGGCTCCTTTTGGGTCAAGGAACACAGTGATTGTTGGCCGACGATGTATGACTCAATTCGAGGACTTGACGCAGAGTGAAGATTGGGTCGATGCACCCGCGACACGGTCGGAATCTGGCTTGATGTATGCGGATATTCATCTCCCCCGAGGGTGTCAGGCGGTGAAGTATCACAGAAGTCAACACTTTTGTGATGATCGGAAATAAACTAATACCACAGTGGCTAGCACAATCGATTGTGTGATCCCTTCTTGAAAATCGGGACGATTAACGATTCACCTCAGGACAAAGAGATACGCTCCTCCGGCCAAATGTACGCTAGTAATCGAGTCAACAACAAAATCACTCCAAAACTTAAAACTAATAAGGGGAAGCCCATCAGGTGCCAAAGCCTTCCCTTTCTCTAATGATGAAATCCAGCTTCACACTTCCAATTCTGACGGGGGCTCACATGTTACCATCCACGGGGTTTCCGCCGTAATAGCTTGGATGACTGCATTAGCACTGGACCAATAAAATTGTTTACTAAAATAATCTGCCCAGGGATCAAACCATTCTTCCTTTTGTCGCAAATGGTCTGAAAGACGGGATGCGAAGACCTCCAGTGCTGCGTCTCAGGTGAAACAGCATTTGACTATTCCCTGATGCGGAAGCTACCTCCATTTCACTAGCCATTTTGGTCCACTAGTTTTCGCAATCTTTATTAAGGCTTTTCCTTAGTTGACGTTGCAGGCACCACCTTTCCTCATACTGATCCTGGCAGATTGGGATTTTCTGCTTTTGATTCAACAAGATTACCGACTCCTGACAGATCAAGTGTCTTCGACGAAATTCGGATTCGGTCCCACGAACAAATTTGCTGCTGAGTGCATAGCAAATCTAATCTGACCCCACTGTTGGTGTACTCCACTGTGTTGCGGTTCCCCTAGTTCATGTCCCAGCCTCTCCTCATAACGTGTGCAGACAGATGGATCGCATAGACGATGATGAGCTAACTGAGGAGGCGATTTCTGCAGATAACCGATGTGTCGAAGAGTGTGGCGTAACAGAACTAGTGAATGATCCGACTCAACGCACCTGGTCCAATAGGATCTGCAATTTTGTACTGAACCACACCAACGGTAGCTTACAGTTATGTGGTCAATTTGTATTGTGTTGTGTTGTGTATAACTTTTGCAAGCACTGGAGCTCACATTTCAGTTGAGTCAGCTTTCTCCTTGAACCACAACACCATGTAACCGTCCGACGAGAGCTGTGTCGAAAGTTGGTGCTAGATAAGAACAACCGATGATCCGCGCAGAACTGAAGTTATCGGTCATCGTTGTCTGTTCACTGGGCGGGAAGAACGAAGTGCCCTTCTAGACAAGGTTCGAATGTGCTCAGTTTCCCAACCTGCGCGTTAAAATCACATACCAGCACTATAATATTAGAGCTGCGGCTCACCCGAATCAGCTCGGCGAGTTTGTCGTAAAATTCGTCCTTTTATGAAATGGGACTGCAGTTGGTTGGTGCATATGCAGAAATGACGAGCATACACTGTTTGGTGTTGCTACCTTTCCGAACACTAACTGAACCCTGGAGTCTCATTGCGCATAAACGACCATTGATAGGTATCCAATCTATCAGTGAGGTTTCCGCTTGATTATTTAGTACGATACCTGCACCACGCTGACCCAGTGAGCGGACTTCGTCGTCTCCTGATGTGCGAAGGAAATACCTCGAGGGCAGAACCGGCGCACTCATGTGGCTTATGGTACTAGGATCCCATACGCAACAGACATCGATTTCTAAAGACTTCATTGGACGTGCAAGACACGCTTCTTGACCCACCTGCATAAGAGTCCTCACGTTGAATGCCCCCTGATTGAAAGGTTGACTAGGTTTCAGAATCTGCACTTTATTTACAGAAAAACGTTTTACAGTGCTATTTGACAACTACCTTTGGCGAGGGACCATCAAGTTGTCTGATGCAATGTTACGGGTTGGAAGAAGGGGTAACCGGAGAAGGCTGGGTAAGGAAGATAAGGATTTAAACAAAGGTTGGAATATCTGAGCAGTAGCCCACCTATCATTACCCACTCCGCTCGATGCAATGGACAGCGCGGTCCTGATTATCCTGCGCAACCACCAATGCAGTATGAAATTATTTTTAGTTTGTATGTTCATTGGAGCTTTATGAACGGGTACTGCCATGGCGTCCAACCGCTAAGCAAGAGAACTATTAGGGTTCTCAACCAAAGCCTTTAGTTCTGACAAGAACCTAACCGCAAGGCAGCAGTTAAGGCGTACTGGAGGCCCATTAACTTGGAGCAATTACTCCTCCAAAACGTTTTACCGACCGAGACGCCAACTAAAGTCAAACTCCCTACCTGGAGGACCAGGACTGTACTTCGTCTGACCTCTACCCATTGACCTTCCGGTCATGATTAGATCTACGGCTCGACAAAGGCCATCCTGTGTAGCTCGTTGGGTCACAGAGGTGGGTTTATCGCTACCCAATAAGTTTATAGATCGTGTTGCTTTCTTTCGAATACCTCTGAATCCGCTCGTAAGGTTTGGCACCGTTTTCCTGTCATTACGACTACCAGTACAGCACTAAATGCTCGGTTTCACGAACTACGATACACTCGCCATATTAACTCATTACTTCGTTGAGTTTCTAGACCGCTTCTCAATCCGCGAGATTTGGCTTATTCGTTCAAACTAGATTATTTGAATTGGTCAGTGTGTTTCTTGCGAATGGGGGAATAGAGAGGGTGCATTCACTGATGAGTAAAATAAAGACGCACGAGATGATTGTGTTGGTTGTGTAGCGCAAAGCTTTTAGTATCCCAATTTCATCAGTTCACGGATTATTGCTCAGGTGAAATTGTTGGAATGATTTCAGTAATACTGCACATATTTAGCTAAATTTCCTGGATAATGCCTTGGAATATGTGTCAAAGTATTGTTTCAAGCAATCTAAGAACTATTATTTTCCTTTGATGTCTTTACTCAATTACTGATTGTTCGAGATGCGTTTACCAGATATGTGGATGCTACCAATATGGACATTGCAATGTAACCACACAACAGAGCACAAGTTCTGTTAGTGACCTCATTTTTCACTCTCGTAAGCAGATTAGCAAATCCAAGAATGATAACTAAACAAATCGCATGAATCACTAACGCCTGGTCCGGATTATGTAATCGGGCAAAAAAATTCAGGAGCCCATCAAATGTTTTCTAACGCCCTGTGCGAACCACTGGATAATTTCATGTTTCTCCATATTTCCCAACCGTCCACATCATTGCGGGTTCCACATTGTAGCTGTTACTATGTTCGATCCTAATTTGTCATCCGAACAGTTTGTGATGCCGGGGGAAAAAAATTAAAAAAAAACAAAGTTGACAATAGTGGTTCCAACACAAATATCTTCAGGAAACAAAGAAAAGTTACTGAAATTCAGTTTTCGGTAAACTTGATGATCTCTGTTGTGGAATAAAGTTTTGCAAAATTCAGGATTACGTTCACCCAAAAGCTTGGAGATAGTGTGTTTCTTTAATTCGTATTCGCAAAACTGAAACTAGCTTTTTCAGCTCGATCACGTGGTTCTGTCAATGCTGTGTTCAATACTTAGCTGTGTGCATTTGAGTGTGTGTCGATCAAAAGGAACTCCGACTCGTGTAGTACGGAACAAATAGGAATCATGGCTTCCATGTACATCAGTTGCACATGTGCTGCATTTCTCATTCAATTTAGTCTAACAAACCCATGTTCTAGCAAGCAATTGTTCAGCAATTTACGAGCAAGCGATTAATAGCAACTCTATCTACATGTTGGGTCGATAATCTGCATGGTCAAGCGCAACTGAATGACCTCGTCCCATTCGGACGCGGTAGTTGGTTGGGTCTGGCACGATGGGAATTCTATGTGCGTAGGGGCGGTCACCACGACTTCGCCTTCTGTTTTGCTGCACCCATAGATCAGTCGTGTGCATTCATGTGCGCGCTTGCGTGCGTGTTTGTGTGCGTGAGTGCGTGCTTGTGCTTATGCAGATGTGTTCGCGTGCGCGTAGATATGCGTATTTCATCGGGACAATGTTGTGTAATGATTAATGTTAAAGAAGTTCAACACGCAAAACAATAGTCAGAAGGATAAGTTGTTACAACGGTCGTTATAGTGGTAGTAGAATCAAGTCGAGGAGTGCATTTCCATGAGAATGTCCTCATTTTGAACCATTGCATGAACTTCTCGATAAATGGTAATGCAAGCGTGATAGTGGGAGGGTGACGAATAGATTAGTGGCCGTTGAATGAAACCAATCAAAAGAAGAATCAATAATGATCAGCTCAAAATCTAGGAACAAAAGTTGCTTAAACGGGGTTCACTGTCGTACACACACACACACACACACACACACACACACACAGGGCTTTGCTCGTTACACTGACAGCGTGGTTTATTGGTAGCAAAGAAAATGTCTATAAAACACTTTTTGTCTGGTTTGTATTTAAAAGATTGGTTACCCCTGTATCTTATAACGAGCAGATCGCAAACGAAGAGCCTTATTTCGATCCCAACCACACCAAGACAGCACGATAAAAAAAATCTCGACCGTTTCCTTGCGGCAAAATATGAGCATTCCGGACTGATCGAGTGAACAAATCGCATACAGCAACGTGGAGAGAGAGAGCTCGTTGTTGGAGTTTCACAATAATACCATTAGTGAATGAGTGAGTGAATATGTGAATACAAATCCAAATTGGATTGAATGAGCATTCGTTTGGTGTAATATTATCAGCCAGACAAAATTACACGTCCTTTCAAATGGCCGCTTTAACCTGCGCTGTTGTGGCCTATCATTTCGATCACCAATGAACGGTAAGTTGACCAAAAGCAGCCTTGTTCGAGCCAGTGCCCCTTCCAGCTAGTCTATCTAAAAGTCTTCCATATTTCGTAATACACTCGCTTGAATATCCATTTTCACGTCGCATCATTGATATACAGTACGCATTTATTTGCAATGTTATACTGAAGTAGATCATCTTGATTCCAGAGAGCAAGCCATGTACCAACGTTTATTTGTGGTGCATTGGTCAGATGCTTCAAAAAGCAAGATACCTTCTTGTCCCAGTTGGTTTGTAAAATGCAGACCTAATGTCAGACTCGTCTTCTTCTATCAGGAGTTTGACACCCCGAAAGTGAAAATTTCCTTCCGGTTCGTACTCAGTCGTTAATTTCAGTGATTGATTGGGTTGTTTAGGCATGATTGTACGTATTTACTATCAGTTATTACCACAAATTTGTCATTAACCATATCAAAAGACGATTGTGTATTCTCCACACATTACCGCAATTTCCTATTATCCAAGTGTATCCTGAACATATCCGCCAATACTGAGCCTAGTGAAAACATCATCGCAACTTCGTCAACTTAACATCAATAGCTTCCGTTAAAACGGAACCGTGCGTCTTCAGTACACAGAAACTGTAGCTTTAAGGAACGATATACATTTATTGGCAGACGAACCAGACATACCACCATATTGAATCGGTTCACTGAAGTACTCTGAAGTTATCGATTAAGGGACTGAATGTAGATTTTTTTTCGAAGTCTAGTGGAATGAACCAGTATCGGTTCAAATGGGGTACATCGTCCAATCCAGAGTTTGAATCACGAGCATGTGGTTAAAACCCAACGCTTAGTCAACCGTAATCTCACATACAGACTGAACTGACATAGGGCATGCGGACAGCAGGCATCGGAACAAAAGTGCATTATGTACAAAAAACTATTTTAGGTAGCAGGAGTTAAAAGTGACAAACTACTGTTGAGACCATACGTGTCTTGGCAAGCGATTCGACGCAGTTGACTATTAACCACTGCTTGATGTCAAACAAGTAATTTTGGTATCTGATTCTGGCTTTGGTTTGGTCAAACGATTGTTTATATGTACAGCGTGTGAAAAAAATTTTATCATGAAGTTCATCCTGATCACTGTCGGAAAACTTTTTGGAATACTTAACTGATAACAATCGAGGAGAAAAGGCTCTAGTTCACAGAGTCAAAATAAATAAATATAGTCATTGCATTGCTTCCCGGTATTGTCAATATTATTATTGATATTGCAGTTGCTTTAAAATTCCTGTGATCTCAAGTAAAAACAAGGCATTATACACAATGGATCAAAGAGACCGATATTCGTCAACTTAATAGACAATGTTGTCCAAACAAACGAGAACATCACTCGACCATCTAACCACATAGAACTAGGCTCTGATCTCTCCATATAGAACGAAATCCAGTTACTATTCCTGAATATCTTCGACAGCAGTCGGTTGATCCTTATTTATATTCTGTGAATGCCACCATCTGTCTGGTATCGTTTGGTTTTCTGTGCCGGCTGACAGACTGTAAAGAACGATAATATCGACAGCTCTGTAGTTTCATTGTACTTGAAACGGGGATGTGCTTTTTCCGATTCAGAAACCGATACTGACAAGAGAGTAGTAGATGATTTGATTCAGTTATGTAGAGGATTTCATCCTGTACGGAGTAAATGAATGGTATTAGTCTTTTGGGCAACATTAGCAGTGGTAATCTATGGGCCCAACCGAGGATCGAACCCGCTAGACTGGCGATATGTTTGAAATTACCAATGATCTAGGTATGGAACCTCTGTTAGGAAATAACTCCATTACTATGGGAATCAAAGACGAGCAAAAGATACACTAGGGTACCTCGTAAATTTACTTCATTCCAGTTTCAAAAAATAAGATATCTGGGTGCATCATTGACATTCATCTTGCTCGCGTATTCGATAAAAATGAAATCGATTACCCTTAGTTTGCAGTCGGTAACATGAATGCAAGAGAAAATAGCATGGTACTCATAAGGCATTCTTTCCGACGGGTGTGGTATAGTTGATCGGCTTCCATGTGTGTGTGTGTGTGTGTGTGTTTAAACGTCCTAGTAATAACAACACCGGAACTATTTCGACCATGTCCAAAATAAAGTCCATCTCTCGCGCGGTTGCAGAGCCTCACGTGCAACCACGTGATTTACGGAACACCTGCCTATTTTGTGATTGGGTTTCCGGCTACTCTAACGATGGGGGACGACTGGGTTAGTGTGTCTGTGCCCATGTGCATTTGATGCAGTGACAGGATTGCCAGACAGCTAAATACCACCCCATTCGACCAGCAGAACATAATCAGACTGTCGATTCTCCAGACAACAGCTCTGCCTCACAGGATGGGCAGACATCGAGAACTGCGTCATGGTCACTAAACGGCTAAATGCACACCAATCGAACCCAGATTCCCTGGTCTCTTCTGTCCCGTTTCTATCAGTGGTCTAAATGTGACCGTACGCGCAAATAAGGAAATCACTGATTGCACTCTAACAGAAAATCCAAAAGATTGAGAGATACTGTATCAGAAAGAGGACTTCAAATAGTACACAGATTAGGAGCTGATTTTGATATTTCCTTTTGATCTGATCTCTAAATCAGGTTGACCTAAAAATGGTCCGTAAAAAGTTCATTTTTAAAAGGAGGTAAAGATTAAGTTCTGATTTCCAACCGTTACTTCTAATCTGAGTTCGATTTTTCTTTCTACTGGTTAATTTATTGGTGAAGAGTAGATGCAAGAAATCTTGGAAGGATTCATTTGGACATCGCCTGTCACGTTATCAATATGTCACTACAACAAAGTCCGACACAGATAAAACGCCGGATTTCAGCAATTCACGACTGATCAAATGACTGCCTTTTCCATTTCAGCGAAACAAAATCGCACAGTTACAAGTCGACCAGCCGGCTGATTTTCAGTGGCATCATTTGAATGTTTGCGCTTCTCGGGCAATATGCTTTACCGTAACATATATGGATGTGAGTAATCGTAGAAGGGTTTAATCCTATGGTTAGACATACATTGTGTAATAATAAAAGTCAGCATCTTCATCCAATGAAAATCGAACTATGTAAAATTCATAAACGTGACATTAAGTCGGAACACAATATAGGAAATAACGAACTCTTGTATCAGGGTGAAAAACTCTTTTGACGAAACACGTATAAAATTTGGAAATTCAAAAAACTTGACTGCTTAAGTCCTGCAGAGGGTGCAAATCATTTAATGAAAGAGCACAGAGTGACGTAAATTGTAGCACAGGAACAAAGTGATTTAAGGACAGATAATGACACCGAACAGAGTAGCTTGTTTTCTTCCTTGGGGGTGAGAGTAGTTCATGAAGGAATATCAACAGGAAAACCACAATACATGTATGCCCATCGATCCCAAATGCATTGCGAATTCAGGCAATGCCAAAATTACTTCGAGGAACTTCCGTTCCTTATAGCCTCTCGTTTTGTATCAAGTGCCGCTCCCTCTCATTTTAGATATGTGACAGAAGGACCGAGTGGTTGAAGGGTACAAAACGCTTAGAGCTCTAAGCCCTGTCATGAAAAGAAACTTCTTTTATTTTAAATGAATGAATTTTAAATGAATGACTGAAGCAACTGGCATTACGTGTGTGTGACAGAGTCTACCATCAACAGTATAGTCCTCTCGAACTACCTGTATTCTATTTACTGCAGTTTACCTCTTACTGGACAACCTCTACATCTCATCCTTGTGCGCAGTCCTCAGTTCATCCGATCGAAAACACATTCGGGGATCATCAAATTTGATTTTTTCACCTTTAGGCTGGACACTAGTGTAAACCAATTAGTCCATTCCCAGATTGCTCATAGAATCTATTTCATGTAGAGTGTGTGTGCGTGTGTTACCAATGGATGAACTACTCGTAGTTTCCGGTTCAAGGGAGTAATAGAGCTCTAATTTAGAACTGATCGCATCATGTATATCCGTACTCATTTTCACTCTATTCACGCATTTGCTTTTGACATTCTCGTCTTACCGAGCTCAGCTTCAATTCCCGCATCCCACCAATGATATTTGCATTTTGAATTCAGCATCGAATTTCCGATGAACAGCAGTGCTAGAAATAAGTTTACTTTAATTGGAACTGTATATCTCGCAGTAATGAATCTATCAGAATAGGAGAATCCAGTGCTGAGTACTGCAAAGATTTCTGCGTGGTGGTGGGTATGAGTTATAGGTGGTCCTCCAAATGTTTTACAGGTAATGTGATCCGGCACAACTCCACCCCCGCTTCATCATCACCGTTATATTTTCTCGTTTTAATTGACCTTGGTCTTTCATTCTGAATATTGGTTGTGCATTTTTTCCGTACCAACTCAATGAATATTGGGAAATTTTTATTGTTATACGATTACAAATTAGCCTTCCTTTGAAAATGGGTTGGCGAAAATATACATCCATCCAAATGCGTTGATCGAACTTACTGAAATGAAGCAAAGAATGTTTCAATAAAGATAGCTGGAGATACTATTTTGACGGCCAAATCACATGAAGTATGAAATGAAACGCTTGAGAAATTGTTCGAATTTATCAACATTTTTATAAATCACTACCATAATCATTATCGGTACACATCCTAGTGACGAATGGAATCCTGGATGTTAGCAGTAGAAATAAACGTACACGTGGGTGGTCTGATTCCCAATTATCCTGTTTCACAATTGCTTGAACCTGGACAATCTATTTATCAAGGAAATAAGTTCAAAGTTCGGTTGTAGTAGGAATACTGTCAGTTTACCAAGGTCAAAGCATGTGCATTTTCTTGGGAGATCCACCAATGG
>UZAN01049074.1:8116-20137 GCA_900618425.1 Echinostoma caproni | reverse complement strand
TATATTAATTCTGAAGAATGGCCAGTAGAAATCAGTTGGTGAATTCTCAGCAGTTTACCGATTTGTAGAGTGAATATATTTCGACATAAAATTTTAAAAAAGTGAATTCGGCACCAAAGTGCAAAAAACGTCGACGCAAGTCATACCTTAAGGTAAGTGACAATTGTAGTACGATGATCTCCAACAAAGAACATTACTGCTTGTATAGGTGGATGCTCGGGCAGGTGGGAGCTAAAATTTTGGAACGGGTTTGGGACCTGGGTGCAGCTTTCGTGAAGCACACAATGCTCTTCATTACTAATGGTCCTATCAATAAACCTATCACATGCCAATATAACTAGGCAAATGTTTAAGGGACCTGGAGAAGAGGGAAACCTTTTCTTTTCTTTAAACTGAGGAGAAATAAAGAAAAGCAGTGCAACCATTTAGGGTGGAAAAGTTTGGGAAAGCCGCTGGCTTCCTGTGTTGTCGCATGCGTAAAGGGTAATCTGTGAACGATTCCATTGTGCGAATAAATCAGGAAAAACCATGAATGAACAGGTTCGTGGTTTAAGGGAAGCGGAGATCGGTGCATAGGATAAAGCTTAGGGGAGGGAATGAGACAATCTACCACTGGACCGGTTATTTCACGCAAACTGTTCATGCCACACATGAACTCCGTCTGACAGTAACGCATTTATAATGGAGCTGTCGGTTATGAAAATACAGATAGTGAAACCCGAAGGGAAATGAAGCGACGGAACCGGACTTTAAAGCGTTACTCACCGCGCTCGTTAATACATTGCATTCATTCACATTTGGAAATGAAAGCGAGCATTGAGAACACAGGCACCTCAAACACCTGATGGATCAAAGGGCGAATAGAATTAGATGCGCGAAACTTGTCGAAAATACAGCATGGAGTTTATACTAATTGAACCTTCATCGTTTTCGCCCCTTTGTTTTAGGAAAAGGGGATAGGTCGAATGTTTTGGGACGGAAACAGCGCTTGTTGGATGTTAGCTTTCTCGAATTCGTGATCATTCGAGGATCAGATTACACTAAGTTTCGAAACACAGAAAATCGAAATTGGAAGTGAAGTTTAACCGTTATGGTATTTTATTGATGAGATTCGAACCCACGTAGGATCACAACTTACTTCTTGTACGACGTATGTTCGGCCAGCTGAGCTAGAATGATAATTAGGGAATTCCTCGTGTCCCCATAAGTTGTATGGGTGTTAATCTCAGTCTTAAAAGTTAGAGTATTTTATTTGATGTAACTGATTCCAAAGATGAAGCGCCTCTTTTTTACTTTGTGTGTGTGTGCACTATGTCAGTTGTTCGAGTAGTGAAGCATCACTGCAACTTTTCTTCCACCTCGTTCTTCTGTTCACTAAAATAAATAACTGCACAACCTATCTTTTCAATCAGAGGAAAGCGAAGGCTGTTCGACGGCCAGTTGATGGTAATCATGAAATTGAAATGCACAATCTTCAACTGGTATGATAATGATTCCGATTGCTTCAACGCAGTCGTCCACTCAGTTCTAAAGAGATGGGAACCCCAAAATTCACTCATTCCTCTGTAGATGAAGCTTACAATCAGATCGCATGATTAACTCATTAAAATAGCCAGCATATGGGCTCTAACCCGACCACCTACGTCCTGTGACTTCGTGCTCATCTAAATGAAGACAAAATTGACGAGAGAGAAAATTGTCAACGGAATTTTTTTGAAGAAATAAGAATGAGTCCATCTGACCTGGAAACAGTTAGGTGGTAGAATGGTAGAATCACGTAATTGTTATGGAAGAAGCTTGCGTCACCACTAAGCTCATGGGAGGGGGCAAAGTTAGTTGTCAGCCTTGCGAATTGGTTGTAGTGCTCTGCTCGGTGAGGTCAGATTTCGAAAGGTGGATGAGTGTAACTGCCTCTGCAATTGCCAGTGTCATGAGCCTGATTGCTCTTCACACTTGGTGGACAAATGAGAAAGTCTATTGAATACCAATAAGAGGTCCGGTTTCCATGATATGCGCAACCCTGCGATCAGAAACCGCTTCACTCCCCGTATGCTTAAGCCAACAAGCATGGTGTTCTCTGACATTCTTATTGTTTGACCGAACTAAGTGGCAATACATTTGTTTTTGAATTGGTTAAAACACACAGGAATGGAGCCAACAAAATTGATTTATCCTTTTGGCATGGAATTACTGACATTCAAAGTCGGTTTCACCGTGGTGCTCCGTTCAATCTCTCAACCGGCCTGTTGGTCCCAAAAGGGAGTCTGTCGAAGAACGTTTTCCTTTCTATCTGTGGTGTTTTATTTTTGATTTACTAATGTCGGTTCAGTTTCTTCTTGGTCCAATTTCTTGGGATGTCCGTTTTTCTTAAACGTTTTCTTTATGTGTAACAACTCCACCGCCGGACTATTTGCTGTACACATTTGTCTCGCCCGATACTGAAAGCAACCTATCTAATCGCGTTTGTAGATAAGTGGAATTTCTCGTACTTACTGTTTCAGGCCACTTTCTAATACACTTTCATCATCATATCTGTTTAGAGAGAAGTAAAGAAGCTATACGGAAAAGTCCTCCTCCACTTCAATGGTAAATTTTAATTCTTGATGTGTCTGTCACGCTGAATTCCACAGAGATGTCCCCACCGGGGCGGCTTGTTGATTAACTATACAGTGGATATCACCCACCTACCGGTTTGTGGTGATAACGTTTGTTTCTTGTTCCTTGCGGTGTTGATGTCACAAAAAGATCAAACCGAGTAATCGTTTTTGGCACCTCGATGAGTGAATATTCTCCTGCCACACGAGCACTCTCGCACATCAAATAAAGAACATCAAAGTACCATAAAGTCGACAATGAAATAGCAGTACCAACAGAAAGCCTACAACAATACTACAACAGTAAACGTTTGATTTGGCGTGAAGGCTAAGATCAAATTTTTGTTCAACATCTGGATAAATAAGGAAGAATCTCTTGTAAGCCTTAGTGCCTGCATGTATGTGACCGTAATTTTATGAGGCTTCATTATCATCATCATCATCATCATCAACTTAAAGCGAAATACAGTGTAGGGAACTTTGATGATCGCCGCCAAGCTTACAAACTACACAAAGTGAGTGAGAATGTCCAAGATTGATAGGGATTGAGCCAAATTAGAGAGAATCAAAGAGAGTAAGGTTTGCGGGGTAGATATTGTTTAATTCAGTACTTATGGTCCCCAAACCGAGTGAGAACAGGACGATTCCTTTCACAAAAAATGGCGAAAGGCAAATTTAATACCGCGGTATCACCTGTCCCCACGGAATTTGATCTTTAACACGAAGTAGACGAAGAAAGTTGATTAGGCCTAGATTCGAATAAGCATCAAATATAGTGAGCAGGGTAACTATGTTATGAAAACCTCGAGCAGTTAGAAAGCGAATATCGTGAATTCTAAATCCAGAAAAAATTATTTAAATGGAAGTGTTCATATATTCAATTGATATAATGGGCAGGATGATCGCAAAGTCAGTCAGAACCTCGGACGAATAAGAGAAATAAAACATACATTAATAAGAATAAATGAGTAACAGCATTCTATTTGATTGATTCGATTATATGATGAATTTTATCGTGTACAGAATAAAAGAACAGTGAACTAAAGGGTTAGAAAACACTGCACACTTGCTTCGATCTGGATTAACCTCAGCAGTGCCTATCTATCGATTTAACTGCAGATAGAACGCAAGCATACTACCCATTTGTAACAAGTAATCATTCGGAATGTTCCTGAACCAGGCATAGCCCTGGAGGTTAAAGTGGGTGAGGTATAATTCGCTCAAGAAGCCTCAAAGATATGTCGTACCATATGGTACATAGACAAACCGAAAAACGGTCTGATTGTTAATTACTATTCGCAATTGGATGTTTCTTCCTCCGTCTGCATTAGACTACTTATGAGTAGCATTCAGCGTTTATTTCCCAACAGTTAAACTTCCGATTTTGTACATGTCAAGGCACCTAGAGTCATGAAATTTACATATTCTGATAGTGTATTTAACGGAATTTTAATGTTTTGACCACAGTATGTGTAGTCGTAGAGTTGCATTTTCTAACTGACAAAATCTTTCCGAACGCTTGTTCTGCAATTAAAATCTTCCGCTACGGGGGGTCGAACTGCAGATACGAGCATGACAGCACATTCGACACCCACACACCACACGCTCTTCACACGAACTTCTTCATTTCTTATTTCACTGCTGCCTTTTCATACGTATATTTCTGTTTGGCAACGCTCTTTGGCATCGCGTTCCAATTTGCTTGCATTTACCACACTTCATCTAGATATATTGTACTTTCCTTCTCTGTCGTGTTATTCCGGAACTAAAGTGTTTTGTTAACCTTTTCCACACTGTTCGGCAACCTCTCCCAGTTTGAATCTCAATGCTGCGCAACTGCTATGCTTAGCTGTTTGATAAGTAGACTTTGTCTCTACCATTACTGTCACGAAGTGCTACTGCTGTCCTGTGATTTGGTTGTTCACCTGGCTGTTTTATTATTACTGTATGATTTTACAACCGCGATTCATACCATTTGTCAGTAAACATTGCTGCTTCATTGGACTTCGTTCTGTCGCCTGTAGCCGCGCTCTGCCATTATCGCGCATATAGACATCGAGACTAAGTTACCGAAGAATTCCCATCTGCTAAGGAATGACAGCACACTGATCATCTGCCTGGTGGTTAACCGGTAGTAGTGAGATCCAGGGTTTTGAACAACAGATGGATTGATTCATACTGCTGATAAAAAAAATTTAACCTTAGCCTTTTAGTTCAAGCTGCATTTGCTCTGTATACGACAAAATTCCCTGTGGAATCATAAATGTTTTGGCCTACATTAGCGTAAAAGTGCAATAATATAGACTGTGGAATAATAGAACATATTTTGACTAATTTCCGTCACGGATATATTACGTCAGAACACCGCTACCCTGATTGAAACTAGGACCTGGACGATCGATGCGGTAACTAACAGAACCGTCAAGTTGTATAACTTCACTATAAATTCCTTGATGTAGCCAGTTCTCAATCACGTTAATTCGGCCAGTTTTCCGATCAGAGATCGGACATTTCAACTGAGAATGTTGAAAGGACATAAATAAAAAATGTGGTTTGTTTGAGAAGAGCAACTCGCCAGTCCGCGCAATGCATCCCCGGATTGCCAGAGCGTTTTCTAAACCTATTAATTTCTTCTTCCTTTATCAACCTTCCGAATGAGGCAATCTGGAATATGTGAGGAAATACGGCCTCCGTAACACGATAGTTTCCCAGACAACTGTGATGAAATTTTATGCAACATGAAGCAAAACAAGTGGGACACATCAGTAGCCTGCGAAAAGTGACTTGAGGACGGAATTCAGTTAAAACCCATGTTTCTGACGATGACAGACGTTATCAAATACAAACAGCACTTGTTAAGTACAGCGAAGTATAAATTCGGAGACTGGCCTTTGAAATTCCTTTAGGTATCGTTGCCTGTTCAGCAAGTTTTCACATGAATTGTATTATCTCGTGAACAATGAGACTGCAACCGGAAAGAACATTGATTTATCTTCCACACTCCTATCTTTGATAACTGCACTAAAGTAGGATGAATCCCGAAGTGCGCGTCTTACAAATCGTACAGGGTCTAAAAGACCGATTGTACACCGGTCTGCTGCATAATATAGATTGAATAAGTCATAGATAAGATAAGAAGAAGAGGTATTCTAGGATTGGGAATTTTGTATACTGACAAAGAATTTGACTATTTTAGCAGTTTAACAACATATATCGATCAGTCGGGACAACCAACTTCACTTGCAAACTTACCAAAGAACAGATGATTTCCTTAGTAATTTCACTTACGAATCTATAGAAGAACGGATACTTAGATGTACGTTCAAAATGCCATCTGTTATCGTCCAAAAGACGGGGCAATTATCGTCCGCCTCCTGAAATCTGACCTCACTGTATAGAGGTCTAGCACTGCAATCAACTCTCCCGACCGAAAACCTAAAGGGGATAGTGATGACGCCAGTTAGTTATAACAATTATATCATTCCGCCATTCGCTCGCTTGCCTCTGGGTAAAGTTGACCTCTTTACATCCTCACTCTGCATTCCTTAAGTTAATGTTACAAAAAGCTTCTCGTCATCTCGTTTCCATATGAAAGTGATTTAAAATATTTTAGAGTATCAAGCTTGGACAGAAAAAGTAAGCATTGCTGACGAGTCCCGAACAGAACGAAACAGCTGTCCAGTGCACTTTATCGGTCATCACAAGCATTTCTATCGCATTTGATTTAAAACATGTTGAGCACGAAGTCACCGAAAACGTGAATTTTCGTTTACAACTCTGAATTTCTCATTCCTCTGTCTTCACATTTCTAATACGGTGGGTTTTGAAAGGATTCCCTCATCGTTGAATTTTGCAGATTAGGCGATTGCAATCAAACTCGTAATTTTATAGTGAGGCCAGGTTACAGCGAAAAGCATTTTCAGAGAAATGATAGTGATTGTGTCAGTCCGGACACAAGATGTAACCAACGTGAGACCCACAAAAGCTACACTTATTTATTTATTTTCACACACGTCTGACGCCAGACTGTGCCAAATCATGGTACAATAATCTTTGTAAAAAAAGAAAAAAAAGGTCCATAATTTGCTCGATGTTGCGATATTGTTAGATTGCCCAGGCCAAAGCAGGTGAATTTCTTTAGGGAATTCCAACCAGAGCCTTCAGCTAGCGAAAACCTGACCCGCAAGTCAGCGGGGCGGTGTGTGAAAACCGCAAGCCATTGGTGGCCGGTGGCCAGTGCATCGGATCAGACCACCGTTGGACGGGATCAAACGGCCAAGCTGCCCAAAACACCTTGAAACACATTCGACCCGATGACCACTACCACGACCAGGAAGGTGTGTGCTTCGTACGTCTCCTCTTGGTTAGTTTGGGATCAGGGTTTTTAGCCAACTCCCCTAGGTGAACTGCCAGTGGTTCACTGGCCCGGTTATAGCCCCGGATATTGGCTATCCGTCCTCTCACTTTGGTGGGGGAAAACCTCCACCACGAGAAGTCTGTAATTAGGGCCTCGCCAGTAAAGCTATCTGAGACGCTTGGTTGCATGGGTGCATTTGGCGGAGTGCGCGGGAGGGGTGACCAGCCGCAACCCGATATACCCACCTCCGACTATACTGACGCTTTCAGAGGCAAGTGCTACACTAGTGATAAACGGTCTGTTTGCGTTATTCCCACCACAGTTAAATGTGAACAGGCCATTTGTGCATAAATGATACCCTGTAAGTGATTATTGTTTGGTAAGGAGAATCTTCAGGAATTAAGTCAGAATGACATGAAGACTATTTGGCGAGTATCAGGCGTATGACGGAACACAGCAGAAATCGTCTATAATGCTTAATGAACATCCATATGAAACAATGTAGCGAGAGAATTGGGAAGCAGACAGTGAATGAGTGAATAATTAATGATTTGTAGGGGATACACCTTATTCCATGCCATCAACGTTGAAGTATTATAACAAAACATGCTCACAGAAAATAACGAAATATATGGTACTAACAGTGAATGATAACATAATGAATAATATAATTATAATTATATATATCTTACGTGATGATAATAATAATAATAGTAAATGAATGTTCTCACTTGCTTTAATGTTTATTGAGTATAGAAATGGACAAGAAAAATTCATGGACGGGCCCGTGGTCATAAAAATGGTGCCTCGAGACATACAGAAAATGGGAAGATTGGCGGTGATGGCGGGTTCCCATTCGGGACCTCCAGATCGCTATTTCGACGAGCTAAACCGCTTGAGTCCCACAGCACCAATGAATAGAGATTCCCGAAAATCTATGTGACACCACCTGCAATGTCCATACCATTCTGGTCACCATTTGCCTTCCCATTAGCACGGGAAAGTGACATTGCGGTTGTCAGTGTATTGTGCTGCTTGCAGACAACACATATCTGCACACGTCATTCATTTTTAACAATACGGTTAGCTCTATGGGAACCGAATGTTCATAGTATTACTCAAACGAAACACTCAATGGACGGGAAATGCTCAGTCCAGCAGGTTTTGTTTTGATGCCTTCAATTTTCTCGGTTGTGTTTATACACGGCATTTTCAGGATGATATTGCACACCAAAGCCCAATTAAATGTCTCCACGTGCAATATCAATCGTGTCACCTTTTCCATGTCGATCCGGTTGAAAAGATACGAAAGTAAAAACAAAAGTTCCAATACTTAGGTATTTTATTAATAAAATAGGATTTTTCATTTTTATTTCCTTTTATTGAATGAAATGACGTCATTTTCAGGAAGGAGAAACGGACAATCAAAAGAAGTGTTAGTGTGATTGGAGCCCACATCCTCCGGGGAGATAAGTTGGTGACCTTCACCACGAGGCCATCGCCGGAGAAACATACAATTCAGACTACTGGAATTCATTTCGCCCCAAAATCAGATTTGAAATCCACAACCCTAGTGATCCCAATGCTCGGGTGAATGAACAAACAACTATGTGATCGTGTTATTTGACCGATAGCGGACGACAAACTTGTGTTAGAATCATGAAAAAGCGGTAGCCGCAGAGTGATGTATGCCCATGTGTAGACACAGCCAGCGCTGTCGTACAGCTCGTAGAGCGTGCGCGGGGATGATGGACATCTTTAGTGCTACTGTGTGTGTGTGTGTGTGTGTGTGTGTGTGTGCATCTCACTCGGTTGAGGAACCAAACCTCAAAACAGACGATTGTCAACTGGAGATCGGTTAAAGCCACGGTCAAGCGATTCGTGTGTGTTTTGGTTGACCTCCTGATGGAGTACGTCCATATATGTGTGTACTTCAACGTATTGATCTAACCACTCAAGATCCTTAGTTTACTCACTGCGCTGTGAGTATTGTGTAAGCATTTCATCCTGCTTCCCCTTCATCTTACAACCCGAACGGAACATGCAAAGGAGGGGAAATGTACATACAGATGGTCACTTTTCACAGTCGAATGATTAGACTCCAAAAAGAGCAATGTCACGAACATCTTCACGTTCGAAATGTGTTTTGCACATTCTAAGCTGTCCTTTTCCGGTCTCATCTGGACCTTAGTGCATTAGTGTGTGTGTGTGCTTGTGTCTGTGTGAGATAGAAAGTATGTGTGGCCTTTGGGGATGGATTCAAAGTAGCAAATAAACGCCTACATGCGGTGTGGGAATGAACTGACATCAGCTCGAGGTGCTCCNCTCCGAACTTTGCCACTCCTGCGTTCTCTCTGTCCGATCAAATGGATTTGACCTTCAATTTGTCCTCAATCTGTAAAAGTACAAGCCTGACGCGGTAATTTGGCCTGGTACATGGTTCAATCTTGTGCGAACTCAATCTATGAGACCATGTCATCAACCTGCTGGATGTGTATGAGTGCAGTGGCATTCACGCGCACACGCGCGTAAACATCTTTGATCTCGTATGATCATCATCATTATCATCATCATCACCTGTTTTACACTCCCATGCGCCAGCAACATTCGCCGGATCCACGCCCANTGAATTTGACATCCTCCTCACCCATCTATTTGCATTCAAGCCGCCACTCCCCATCGCTATCACTACGACTACTGCTGCGTCTCCGCCCCATCCTAGAAACTGTATGACTCACACAAGAACTTAGAAACAAAGCTCATCAAACAAATGAAGGTCGACCATATCAGTTGCAAAATGTCTGTGTGATGGTGGTGGTGGTCGTGGACGTTACGATGAAGGGGTGTTGCAAAATTATGGTACAATAAATGGACCGGGCGACGCCTTTGCAATCCGTCTAACCAGCACCCCGCTCCCCTTTGCCCCCTGCAGCTTTGGTGTCTTTGTCGAATCTGCTCACCTAACCGACCATCTACGGGCACACAATATAGACCTGTCAGATCTCACCGGCTTACGTGGGTCGTACCCATGGTTTATATTGCTACCATCATCACACGGATTGGTCGCAAACATAAATCTCACAAGGACACCGAGAATTTGCCAATAGGGTCAACTGGTCATCACATGTCGAATGTCCTTTTACATTTCTCATAGGGGTGTCGAATATCCTAATCGGGAGAAAGTGTGTGAAATTGAAAGATTTGGACGGGTTTATTTCTAATTGGTATCAACGGGTGAGAATAGGTGGATGTAGAACCAAGAGTAAAATTGTTCAGGCATATGAGTGTCATGTGAACTCCCAAACAGTTAGTGTAAACGAACAAGAAACAAGATTATTCTGGTTGCTGTGGTTAGTGTCCTTTTCTATCGTTCATGTTGCCATCATTGTCATAGTGATTTTGGTCCGGTACATTACGCACCGATTGGTCAGCTCAGATTCGGTCAGAGATTCATCCTTCAAACCACTTATCTCCCTCCGCAGCTACATACAGTGGAACGTGTTTGCTTGATTGCTTATCACAGAAGAAACCGTAGTACATTGTGTCTAGCAGATTCCCAGGCTGAGGTCAGCCGAATTGATTTGATTCAACGTGGATTTAACTAAGCGTGAAGGTCAGTGATGCATTGAAGCGGTTTGATTACCCCGACCAGTTCGGAAGGAACATAGCACAATACAAACAACTTGATTCGGGATGAATTCGGTCAATGTAGTCATAGGATAGTAGTACACAAGGTCGAGGTCATTCGCATTTATGCAAATACACGTACTGTAGTGTCCATTTCATTTTCTTTTGGAATAGCATGATGGTCTACAAAGTGCACTGGACAATTGTTTCCTCCTTATTAGGACTCATCAACAGTAAATTTTCTCGTCCCTATTGGGATTCGAACCCTTCGGTTGGAGGTCGAAACCGTAACCTTTGAGTTACGGGGCTGATGGCCAACACTTTAACGCAGATCTTCATCAAAATAGGTATTTTCTTACCCAAACTAAGCAACCTCACACAAATTACGATCTGTGTATGATTGTTGCTTGTGTACGGGTCCAACTCTTTACGAGTTCGTCAATTCTGCACACAGATACACACATAGTGTGTCTACTGTGATGCTCAATGGTAAGGATTTCATTAATTCAACAGGAAATTTCGTGAATCGAGACCTGCCAAGCATACAAAATTAGACTGCACTGCACACTGTCGAAACACTAGTACTGTCCTCTTGTTCAGCCGTCACATTACTTGGTCGCAAAAAATGCATAACCATGTGAGGAATACACGATCTCCGAGAGAATGAGACCGGCACAAAAATAAACGACCATCCTACACAGTACAAGCAAATATCTAATTTTTGCATGACGTATTTATCAATAAATTGAAAATTCCGTGCAAGCATTTTCTATAAAAACATTACAAAACACGAATTTGTACCGTTTCATCTCTGATAAGTAATCTCCTCGACAATGGCCTAGAAATCAAGCAGATTTGAGGTGAAGATAATTGTCCTACTCATCATTTGACTGAATAGTATACATTACTGACCAAATCGCGTAGATATGGCTCAATCTGACCAGGTGGAATTCATTAGACCATCTCCGTTTGTTGGTGACAAATAACGGGAATAGGACCGGCAGTGTTGCCAGAGAAGGTATGGTTATTTTTAGTGTTTGCTCGTTTTACATTCATCTGATGATTGCATGTCACCAGACATATTCTATAGACGTCTGACTTTGGTCTATTCTAATGATTACAACCAAAATAAATTCTGTATAGTTCAGTGATTTGAATAAACTCGTGCGACTTAACTTTATTCGCTGGAAAGGCCAAGTTTGATGCGGGCTTCGTGCACCAGGGTTAACATTCGGTTATACCTACCTCAGAATGTTTCCAATAGAGTCATAATCCTGGAAGCTAGTACCGAAATGAGCGGGGTATGACGTGAAAAGATTGTTTGTTCTATGTGCTGATTGGGCGAAATTAAAATGGGTCTGATCTGCCTCTCGGTGGTCAGATGAGCAGCATGCTTGTGTTCTATCTATGAGATCCCGGGTTCGCAAGCGTCAGTTGGGCCAA
>UZAN01049070.1:2460-17746 GCA_900618425.1 Echinostoma caproni | reverse complement strand
TATAGACAAAGGTTGCGTCATTGACCTTACTAACCACTTTGGAATGTGTTCGGCCATCCGCTGTGATAATTGACTGTTGGTTCTGCCTATGTATGCGTCACCGCAACTGCAAGTGAACTGGTATACAGTGTGTGAGATAGAACCGGACTGCCAAACACGCACACGTTTGTCCAAATCGACTTCATGAGTAGAGGTGACAAGTCGGAGTTGAGCAGCTGGGAATGCGCGGCTGAGAGCCGACTTTAACTTTTGACGCACATCTTTCAGAAGGTGATCGCAGTGATCGCACATTGATTATGACCAGGGACAGTTATATAATCAAAACACAGGTTGTAGGCGAACATATGCTTTCGGTGAGTTCCTTATCAAGCTAGTACAATCACATTTATGTGATAAAATAACGGGAAAGTGTTGTTTTGGGGTCAAACAGTCAAGGTCAGACAATTATAGCAATAGGGTGGGGTAGGGACACATTTGTCACTCGTTCTCATGTTCAGATAAGAACGGGTTACGTAATCGTTGATAATCGATTTGGGTCATCGCAACGCTCATGCGTGATGTTGTCCGCTTTGGGCAAGGGAAGTTTGAGTGCCTGAACAAGTGTTTTTTGAGCACAATTCTGGCTTCAACAAGTGGATGATAATTGCCTCGGCTGTTGCTAGCGTTTTAATTCGAACAGCCTTGGAGTTGTGTTGTGGGACGCTATAGATGATGATGAAAGTAGAATTAGTATCCACCCTATGTCCAGTTTCGACCAAGTGCGCAACAATGGCACTGGAAATAACTCCGATTCCTCCGTGTCTAAGCCAAGTAGGTTGATGTTCCTTGATGCGCTTAGATAACTGCCTGTCGTACGACCTGCATAAGTGGCACCACAGGTGCACTTGCATTGGTAGATGAGCATTGACGAGGTCAACATAGGCAACTTTTTCTGATGACGGGTGATGTTGAGAACACGCATCTGCGTTTGGCAGCATTGAACGTTGTTTTGACTGCGGCACTCAGGACTCTACTAACCCTTTCAGATGCTGGATCTCCTTTGAACGGAAGTTCGATGATCAAAGTCTTTTTTTCTCAGCTCTATCTGTAACAACCTGTTTTATTGTTTCAGACCAGTTGCGATTGATGAACATTTCCGGGTAACCATTTTATGACAGTGTGTGTGTGCGGTGACATTTGACGGCCAAAACACCAATCATCTTGTCGGGGTTTCTAATGGAGTGCGATTGGTTGGATTCACTTGAAGTTACAACGGATTCACTTAAAGTTGAAGAGATATAGTCGTATCCCTGCAACGATCCAATTGTTTGGTGTAGTCGTGGTAACTCGCAACCGTCCCCTCCCCCCTCTCTCTGCAGCTCAACCAGTCAGTCTACTTGAGTAGTGGACGGGGAGCCGAAACATTATTGTTTTTCACAAGTGAAATGTACTGAACGTATGGGGATCAAATGAAATCTAACGGAATGAAAACCACAAAAGAAATGGATGTTAAAAAATCACAAACACAACATAAATCACAAAAGCCAGAATCAGTTTGGTGCCCTCCGCACTCTGCTTTTCTGTAAAGCTTTAGAGTGAAGGTTTTGCATCCCACCTAGCAGGTCCACGGTTCGAGTCCCTCCGGAGACGCAATACCGATAAACGCGGCTGTAAGTCCCAACAATGATGAAGCGAATTCGTATACTCGTTATCAGCGATCACACACAAAGTTTCATGGAATATAAAAATGCAATTCAACTGTGGAGAATCAAAGAACTCCCCCCATCTCCTTGCGACTTTTGTAGTGCCTGCAAAATCAAATGGGCTCATTCCAAAATACAAAATTCTTCAGCTGTTAGTGTTACACTGGATTTAAAATGTCTTTAAATATCTTTTTACTTCCTTTTTCTATTTATTGAACATACAAATGTACAGTCAACTTTCAGGAAGAGGGTTGCCGTCATACAAAGGCTACCTGGGGAAAATACAGATATAGGGAAGACGAGCGGCGGTGGAGCGGTTTAAACCCGGAACACCCAGGTCACTAGTTAGTGACCTAACCACTTGACCAGCACTATACTAAAGTTTATTCTGTAACTTCTTAGAACCCGGGGTAACCAACCCTTCCTTGAATGATTACTCGTTCGTTCTGTACATTCAGTGTAAACAGGAAAGGCAATGGTCTAAGTGACTCAAGACAAATGTTCAGTGCTTAGTTGGTATATGAAGGATAAAATCCGTTCGTCACACGCCAGAAAGTCAATCATTTCTATCACGCAACACGTTCGTTTTTCATTAGTTATACTCCTTAATTACGCAGCTCCAGAGTTTGAATCCTGCCACCATCACACAATCAGGTCGGTGATGTACCATGTTGCACACGCATACGAGTCGCAAGTATACGGATGTAAAGAACACCAACCAGTGGACATGGCTACTCATCTGATCATGTGACCAACCAGTTTGGGTTGGTGCACCTCAGGTGCGTGAGCTGCCTTTTTACCCAAATTCTTGGAATGCCTACTTTACAGTGCTTTCAAAGCTCTTCAACATGTGTAACAGATTAGCAAAGACAATGTGATCTGGGAACTAGGAAGCACCGCACAGACGTTTCAATTTGTTGATTATCAATAACAATCTGAATCCATCGCCCCACTGAGGATCGAGCGTGTAACCACTTGACAAGACACTTTGTAAACAAATAGTATTGGTTCAGATACAAATCGTTCGATGCACATAGGTTACGTGAAGTAAAGAATCAGACACATTTAAACAAAGGTACAGGTGCGCCTTCAACACATACACACGGGAATACAGTTTCTGTTTGTCTGTATACACCAAAACCAGTGTCAGGTGGCTGCTGTCAGATCTCCCAATCTTGTGAAATCACTCCTGTCTCTTCTGTCCGAAGCCACGATTGCAGTGGGGCTTCCGTTGTCGCTCTCAAATTCCGCTCAGTTCTCCGGGGGATACGAGATTCCCTGACCTCGGCAGCTTCACTATTGATCTGAAAAGGTGCGAAAACAGAAAGGATGTAAAGTGTCATCTGTCATAATCAAAAATAACCGAAACTGATTATTATAAACGGTGGGGCCTTCACAAATTTGTGCTCCAATGGATAATTTATCAACCTTTATGACAATTAATGGATTTAATTGTTTATATCAAATTTCCTTCATCACTTTTATGATCACCTACGCCCCGGAATATTTAGAGAATTCAAAACCTCATGTATTATTGCCCAAAAGTGGCATTGCTTATTAGTTCAGTCGTCAAGTTAAAAATAGATACAATGTCTGGTTTCCTCAAAAAGCACGTAGTAGCCTGGCAAATGACTTTAGGCAATACAAAACCTTAAAAAGGACTATATTCGCTGTTTTCTTATCAAACGTACAAGCACTATTTTGAAAAGTGATCGATTACGCGAAATTGATGAGGATAAAAAATACCATATATTGGGGATAATTATGTCGTAAGAAAGTTGGTTGCATCCTGAAATCCACGGCTGTTTCGTTAAGCTGGATTTCTTTGATATACGCCGGCTGGGTAGAAACTGTTTTACTACGAAATCGTTGAGGTGGTCTAATAACCCACACCAAATCTTCTTGGTGTAAGCCTACAGTGACACTCACAGCCAGCCAGAAGATTCTTCATAGGCTGTGCGGCCCACTTGGCATCCGAATATACCATCCTTACGCAATGTAAGAAAACACAGAGTAGCGAACAAGCTCGTTTGCGGTGATTCGTCTACAGGCTAATACATCACAGTTTATAACAAACTGTTTAGAAGGGGGGAGAAATCACGACAAGTTGGAAAAGATACAATCCACATTTCAGTTCCATGACCGGATGTTGCTCACACTTTGGTGATCAAACATGCACACTGGTTCGGGTCATTAGGGGTGGGTAGGTAGTGGAATGACTGTGGCGTGTGGTGTTGGCCATGGAAGGTCGAGTGTTCTTACTAATTTGAAGCGATGATATCCCCGAATAAATTTGAAAAAGACCAGTATTGTTATGCAGGATGTCTACTGCAACGACATTTCCTTCGCATATCATCAGTTACTTTATGCGAATTACTTTGCGAGTAAAGGCGCGTGTGTGTGTGTGTGTGTGTGTGTGTGTGTGTGTGTGTGTGTGCAGGCGGATTCCGATCGCTTCCGCTGTGGTCAGAATGCGACTTCTAATGCCCTTAGATCGACGGCTGCGAACTAAGTAGACGTAAGAACACTCGGTCTTCCATGGCCAACACCACACACCACAGCCATCCCACTACCTACCCACCCCTAATGACCCAAACCAGTGTGCACCAAAGTGTGAGCAACATCATCCGGTCATGGAACTGGAACGTGGATTATGTCTTTTCCAACTTGTCATGATTCCTCCCCCCTTCTAAATAGTTCTTTTTGTTCACTAACGAGCTTTTTATATCAATCCGTTAGTCTTATACATAATTTTGCTGATGATGCCACCTAAAATGGTCCACTTTCTTTTAGCAATTTCCATGTTTCCTCTATCAGGTACAATCAGTTGTCTGTGTGTGTGCCTCATTCAATTCAGACTTGTGTGTCACTGCTGCTTCGGTCGCTAAAATACGAATGGTTTTCAATGCCGCAGAGACTTCTTTCACGTATATATTAGAAAAAAGCAATCCCTGTGCTCCAAATCTGCCTTTTAACTCTCATTCACTTCGATCCACGTGTGCAGTTTGACGTGACTTCCAACTTTTCTCTTTTTTTCTCTTGCTTCCTTCATATTGTTGAACTTGCATAATGTGTGTCCAGGAAGATTTCCTAACCTCTCGTCTCTTCTCGATTTCTCCCTTTTCGGTTTTCTTCCAACCATTAGGCACGCACTTTCGTGTGATGGTTTTGGTTGCTGTCTTGTGGCTGCTCGTACAACCTCTTGATCATAAGCGCACCAGCAACTTCTCCCGCTAAGTAGCCGAGGAGTAGTTCCACTAGTCCATCGATCAGTCATTGACATAGTAAAGGCGGCAATCACCGCGGTCAAAGATGGTAGGGGAACTTCCACTTTTATAACGCTCAGCTAAGCGCTGCTGTTGAGTAGTGTAACACTGTCTGTTGGGGGACCCCTATCCTTCTTTGACACTTTTTGACTGTGTTCAGTAGTTCAACTTGTAGTTGATCTGTTCCTAGCATCCAATCTTCAACCATTTGCCGTGCGATGGTATCCTTATCTCTTTTCTACCACAAAGTTTGTTCTACAGAACCTCTTCCACTATTGTTTGTTCCCGAGACCAAATCACTCGTACTAGGCAACTCTAAAAACCTGTCGGTGGCTTTCAAACTGCCTGTTTTTTTTCCAACAACCGCGGAATTGCGAAACATTTGTCTTTTATTTATTGTCCCGCCTTTACATAGGGATGCGCAGGATGAACAAGTTGCGTTTTGTTCGCTTGCGCCCCATTCTCACCACACAGTAGACCTCATGATTATAGAGTTTACCCCTCGACATTGTGCTGCCTATCATGACATAATAGACACCATACCTTGCACTGGCCAAAATTCTCGGGAGTGCAGCTGCTACCCAGGCAAAGTATGTGCATGAGGCACGTAAGGCTGAATATTCCTGTCTGGTAAATGGGTAAGTGGTAGGTCTAGGAAAGACAGTATTTTTCTACATTTTGCCGCTAACCATATTATGGGAAAATAGAGGATTCATTTCATCAAGTAATTTTCTGCACATCAGTTTTGAGATAACTATCAAAATCTCATCAATAATTTCATCAGCAGCAATAAAACAACCTCCATTCAGTACCTGCGGGATTCCAAAAGTTGTCAGGGATTTCCGGTTATCGACCGACTGAAAAGATTTCTTGTATCTATCGTGCGGATTTCGTTTTTGTCTGTGCGGCTGTTGTTGAGTCTCCTTGAAGTCAGCGAATTCTCTCCCGGAATGCCGACCAGGATCGCGCATACGATTTAACTCGTTCGAATAACTGTTGTATAGGTCCAATGGAGAATTCTAAACGATAAAAATAAGGTTTCACATTGTTGAAGATCGAAAGACCTGTAACTTTATGATAGCAAATAGAATGGTTTCTTGCCAAGCTGAATGAAAACGAGTATGACCTTCTAAAACGAAAGCATATTTTGGGGGAAGAAAACTGGCCGAAAATGCTGACGAGATCGTACAAGTTTCATTGCAGAAATCCATCATATGTGTCAGTCGCGTCCATTTAATCTCTATAAACAAAGACCAAGGTGACGTCATAACAGAACTTTTTTGTTACACACCCAGGCGTGGTAGGCAGTAGACAGAGCGAACCCCATAGTCACGAAGACCTGCTGTTCAGTGGTGGAAACCGGCAACCTAAGACCCGGGACTTGGAGTAGCGAACCACATAAGGCCCCGATAGGTTAGGCGTGATATTGAACCGGACGACAGCAGAGCTATCTAGCACCAAAGTCGAGTGGCGATAACGCGGCTCGAACCTCGGACCATAAGGTCCCAATAACGCCGGTGACAGCGACTAAACCACTGCGCCCTCACCACCTGATCGGAATGAAGCAAGACCTGTGCTTAAATGGCTTGATCCTGATTAAAGTTCAACCACACAGTAGTTCTTCGAACTGTTGAGTAAGAAGACGATGCATGGGGAGTAAAACGAAGTTAGAGGGAATCGATTTTTTAATGCACAAAAGTTGAATATTGTAAACAGAAGGGTTAGATGAGTCCTTAATTCGCGACACTTGAAATATCCCGTAAAAATTACGTGCAAAGAGCTAGGGGAATCCGAACAGATCAAAGAAACGAGAACCAATATATGGAAAGTAACGTACAACACTGATCCGTTGCCGATTTGTATCATTTTGCGGAAGTTGAAATGCCGAGTACAACTGTCTATCACATCGGTGACTTTTAGGTCAATAGCTCCTACTGAGTCGATCTAAATGGTCTCCAATCAGCATATATAAGAGCATTATCCGGCCTTGTTTTTAGAAGAAACTTAACGATAGTCAGCAAAGCATATGCTATGGATATCGAAAAGTCATAATGCATGGATATCAGTGAACCAGCCTGAAGAACTAAGACAAATTATTTCATACATAGCCTAACTGTTGGTTTTTCGGATCCACCACTCCCATTTTTACAAATTAAAACGGATTATCCACACCGAGTTTGTCACACTGTAATCAATCTTTGATCAAAATAGCAAATCGCAATTGAATGAATTGAATGTAATCCGTTAAACCGACTGATCCTTCTCGCCCGATCACACCGTACAACCTGATCTGATATTCATGCCATCTCTTATCGTATATTAGTGATGGTAATGGATAATAAAAATAATTCTCCGCTTCTAATATCTTTTCCCTAAACAATGAAATATCTGAAAATTCGCATTTTCACCTGAGCATTGGGGATATTCCAAACCACAGACCACAATAATTGATGTGTGAAATCACGTAACTGGTTTTAAAATGACCGTCTTCTGCCCATCTGCAATACGCTTGACAACGGACACTAGGAATCGGCACGAGCAGTCTGCAGTCTGCAGATGGGAACCATTAGGCTTTCGGCGAAAGATTTTCAGTTTGTGAATGGTTACTAATCAGTAGTGTAAAGTGAAACATGAAAAAATAGACATTTCGGAAGTTGGCGAGAAAAATAATTGCAATGGAAACGCTAATTCAGACAACTTTGAGTATTTATCTTCCCTTTTGGGAGGAGTTATGGGCATTTATTTACACAACCCCCTCCCTAGCCCACCCGACGTACTATATCACGAGTAATCTCGATGATCGGATGAATGTACAAACAAATGTCATCCGATTTCCGATCAAATCATTTCTATACCTTTTCAACTTCAAGTGAATCCGTTGTAACTTCAAATGAATCCAAACAATCGCATTCCATTGGGAACCCAAGAAAGTTATTGGTGTTTCGGCCGTCAAACGTCACCGATTGGACCAGATCTGTCTAAACCCCCTGCAGTCCGAATGAACTAACTTCTCCATCAATAAACAAAAGTACTTTTCAAGTGAATTGCCGAGCGAGGATGAAAGTTTCGGTGGGGTGAGGTGAGCCGTTCTACCCCCCCTCCCCCCCCACACACACCCGTTCCACCCAGGAACGTTGTGTTCATGGTCGTTGATCGAGTGTGCATCATAGATAACAATGAATGAACCCAGAGTTAATTGACCTCTGTCGGTCCGGTAAGGAAGCGAATTACACCAAAATGGATCGATAAGTCGGTCACCATGCCCAAACGTGATTGTGAGCATGATTCATTGTATGAGTGGAGTCAGTCTAAGCCCACAATAACCCAATGAGTAAATTCCATTGAGACCGAGTTTCTCTCGAATAAAAGCTATTCCTTTGAATCAAATGCGATTGCTTACGTATTTCTGACATTGAAATACACATTTGATAATATAATTCACAATGGTAACAGTGGTGAAAGAATTAACAACATTTCATCTGAATAGTAAGATCAAATTCGAACCCATTCACTAGCTAACAGAAATTATATTTTTTCTGTCATTCCCCGGCTGATTAATACATTCAATCCACAATGCCAATGGCAACCATCTGATACCTGCGGCTTCTCCTTCCACTACTCATCGCTTTATTGCATAGGTTCTTATCTTTAATATGTCATTGTTCAACCCGTCGTACCTTTACACACACTGGTTATATTTGTGCGACCCACGGTTGTCTTCATACTGAATGTGGAATAAGAAAAAAGGTTCAGTGGCATTTGCGGTGCCACTTCGTAGTATATTTCCCGTATGTGTGGTACCACGAAAGATTGTGTAAACGAGCCACCTATCATAAAGGTGGAAAGCGGTGACATTTTTCTACTCCGAATCGTGCTGGGCGGTAGTGTAGACACAACCCTTTTCACATTATTACTCAACTTCTCTCTCTCTCTAGTCACTGGCATCTTTCGGATTATATTCATTCCGCTCTGAACCAGCCCACTTTGCAGAAAATAGTGCATTTTTCACAGATAAACTTACCTGTTTTTATTTTAGCGGATTGAGACGGTTGATTTGTTCGCACGATTACCGAAAACTCAAACTCGATGCATTCAGTCAAACCAAATCTGTTTTGTCATCTTTCGTTTAGTCCATCATGCAATGGTTATTAACTGGGAGTATTTTTAACGAACAGCGAAAGGTCGAAACAGAGCGGTTGACTTTCCGCACCAGATACACAGACGATTCAGGAAGTATGTGAATTGACCTGTGAGTTGTGATCACCCACTGCCGTCCGATACAGTCAATTCGAATACAAGGGTAAATCAATGGCAGCTGGCGTATTTTTCTCAACAGTGTTTCCAGCTCAGTGAATCACCTGGTATGGCACGAACAGATCATTAGATATAGTGTCATGTCAGTTAGAACGGAGTGGGAACTTTGCTGTTACCATGACCATAAGAGTGATTGCCCTATTCGGCACCTTTTACATGTAGATTGAAGGAATGCCCCAGAAGTACGCTAACTTACTGTGGTCGCTATTTTGACCTCAGGTCGAGTGAAGGCTAAGATTCTCAACTTACAGGGAAAATCTTGGTGAGGTACTTCAGGTCAAAAAACAACTGAACACCCTAGTAGTTCATGTTTCACTATTGAAACTTACGCCTTCAACGAAAGACGCAATGCACGGGGGATGAAATAACTCTTAACTGGATACAATTTCAAGTTGATCTACTCATAAGTAACCAAACAGAACACGTTCGTCTAGGAGCCAAACGCCAGCCAATATTTTAATGTTTATTTTTGCCTACTCATCAGTAGGATGAGCAACACGATTTTTACGGTCGTGACTCCGTATTGTTATCCGGAATTTGAGGGTTTTGGTAAAGGTTACGACTTAAGGTTAGATATATCTGTTTTCTAATGAAAACAGTCAACTTTTAATGAGGATTCAAGGACAATGTCGTTGACAGTGTCATTTATTCCTAAATAACCTACACATCATGGGCCAATTTTGGTATTTATTGTTGAATCTTTCGTGCTTAAATTTTTTTAGTTTGCTTTCTTCTGTCTTGTTCCATATATTTTTACAGTATATGCAGGTTTTATGGTTGCTTTTGCAAATTTCATTTGAGTCACACAATGTGTCTAGCTAAATATTCGGAAATAAATAATAAATCCCTCCTAATGTGAGAGAATCAGCATAAATAGTTCTAGGTATTTCAAGAGTAATAACGGTCAGACGTAATTTCAAGTGATGATGGAGTCGGTTGCCGTAATAAGCACGAAGAAGTTAGCTAGTTTGATGAAGAATCACAATTTTGGGCTTGAGCTTAGGTCTTTAAATTTTCAAGTAGCTGGGAAAATCAGTCTGCATTGGCTATGTGCTGTGGTTTTTCGTTCTCTCTACTTATCGACTTCGACAGCATAGTATTAACATTTTATCAGTTTTTTTCATAGGTCACAAACGAATATCTGAACGTTTGCATAAAGTCATCGTTTCGAAGCAAATAATCGGCATGTGGAGGTGTGAAATTCAATGAGGGGGAAACCTTTGTCGAGGTTGTATCGGCCGCATCTTCACTCTTCGCCAAACTCTAGAGCACCGACATTCTTTTTGTAGACACAACATCTCTATCTTCCTGGAACTGGAAACGGATTTCGACGCAGTAGACCACTCTAAACTCTGGCTCTGCATTTTCCTGAAGGGTGTGCCCGATAATTTTATTTCATTATTACGATCCCTCTAAACTCATAGCGAAAGTCGAATCCGAGCTTACGGTACGTTTTCGCCCGAGTTCACCACGGAAAGTGGTGTTCGTCAGGGTTGACCTCTTTCTCCTTTCCTATTTCACATAGTTATAGATTTGCTCATAGAAAGAGCCCTATCCTCGTGCGAGGATGGTGGCATCGATTTGCTGCCAGGCAGCAGGCTGTCTGATCTAGAGTACGCAGACGATATTGCGCTACTAAGTGAAGATACAGGTAAGTTGCAAACTTTTATGGATAGTTTGTGTGCTAGTGTAGCCATGTTCGGTATGCGTTGTGCACCTTCAAAGTGTAAAATACTACTACAATATCAGATTGGTCCAGAACCAAGACTCACTCTAACTGGGGAAGTAGTAGAGCAAGTGGATAAGTTGTGTTACTTGGGCAGCTACATCTCACCTGATGGACGCATCACGGATGAAGTGTTAGCTCGCATACAGAAGGCCCGGTTGGCATTTGCCAACTTGAGACACCTGTAGCGCCGTCGCGAGATCCGGCTGTCTGTGAAGGGTCCAGTGTATGGTGCGACAGTTCGGCCAGTTCTGCTACATGGCGCAGAAACTTGGCCATTCAGGAAACAGGATAAAAATAGACTGCCGGTGTTTGAACACTGCTGTCTACGCAGCATTGCACGAATCTGGTGGGGCAACCGAACGAGCACTGCTGAGGTCAGGCGCAAAGTTTTAGGCAACCGCGGTCGCCCACTGGATCAAATGGTCGATCTCCATAGATTACGTTGGTTGGGGCATGTTACGCATGTCATGGGAAAGGTTGCAACGGCAAGCGATGTTTACCGAGGTAGGTAGAGGGTGGAGTAAACCCAAGGGCGGCGAAGCTAAGGCCTGGCATGAGGGGATGAAAATCCTAACCAGGTGTCTGGGTCATATAGGTCCCGTTAGACTCCCTGGCTGGGAACTTCGGGATGATCGTACCCGATGATTAGACACACTGAGTGATATGGCTGGGTATCGTAAACAGTGACGTTCTTTTACCTTCTCAATTTCTCTGCATCATTAGTCCACTGAACTTCTCAATTTTATATTCAATCCTACTTTCAACTTTCCTGTTTTCCTCCTATTGTTCACCCAAATAGGCAGCCAAAAGACAGCAACCAAAAGCGTCGCAAGGAACTGCATGCCTAATGGTTGTTTAAACTGAACTGAACTGAACTTTGTTATGGTGGATATGGAACTCACCAAACGTAGGTCTGATTCATTCCACACGGTGTTTGCATTGTGTGATTCAGACACAGGACGATTTTCGATCTCACCTATCCATTGCTGCTCTTCGGGAGGTGGACCAAATGTGTTTGTTCTTTGCATACCGTGTGAGAATTCCATTTCATCTTCATAACGAAGAGCTGGTCGAGCACGACGGTTCCCGGAATGCTGGACTGTGGCATATGCACGGGGTCTATGGTCTTT
The DNA here is from genome assembly GCA_900618425.1 of Echinostoma caproni. Classification (NCBI taxonomy): domain Eukaryota; kingdom Metazoa; phylum Platyhelminthes; class Trematoda; order Plagiorchiida; family Echinostomatidae; genus Echinostoma; species Echinostoma caproni. The sequence continues at coordinate 5,625 of UZAN01049070.1, read as the reverse complement.
TTCAGTCGATTCCACAACGGAGGTACCACGCTTGAATGTATTGTTCCTGGGCAATGTTGAAACCGGTTCGTAAGTCCTTGTCGGATATGCTGCGGTACCCAAGTTTCCCATTGACGTGGAGCTGTGATAGCGCTCACTTCTGCGCCTTGGACGAGATAAGTTGTAATAAGACCCCTGTTTTTCAGGTAAAAGGGAAAATTATTTTTCAGCTAACAGCAGTTGAAATGCTCGAAGTAATCAATGATGATTAAAAAGTTAATGAGTGGGACGTATTGAGAACACCGCAACGTAACCATAGTAGTAACGTGCAAAGTATAATTTCAGCCGACAGATGGACCTTATAAAGTAATTTAGGCAGTCATAAAGAAGTGCACTGAGCATAGTATGTTACTCCAAAACACTTTCCAATGTAATACAATAATATGATACAATTCATCATCATTCAATCGTAAACCTATTTTAGGTTCATAAAACCAAGAGCAGTAATCATTGCAGAGTAGGTTGGATTCAAATATGTCGCGTTATCCCTTCGGTGGTGTTCAAACATTTGCATGACTGTTTGATTAGAACAATGACAAGACTTTAGACAGTAAAATCGCTCGACTAGGCAAAGGGCCGTCACCAGTCCTTTTATTGATTTTGTCACGTCAAAAAGGAATCTGAACGAAGCATGGTGAAAGTAGCACACTTTAAATCCATTATATAAATCTAAGGGTAATAAAACACGATTCATGTTGGATTTTTACACCAAACTAACTAGGGCATTGTGATGGATGGTGGTACAGACAAAACTCCTGGATACAGAAAAAACGGACACTCCAATCTACCACATTCAGAGTCTATCTACTCAAACGAAGAAGTAAGTAGTCGAACTATGTATATGGAAAAGGTTGGAAGAATAAAACAAGGCCCAAAAATCAATGATTTTAAAATCAAATTTGTACATAGTCCGCAACCGCTACCAACTATTGCATTAAATCAGTTCATTATTCTTTTCAACAAGATTATTAGGTTAGTAGTATGACTGACCATGAAATCGCTCTGTGTTAGTTTGTGATTTCAATAACCATTCTGGTTTACAAAACAAGAAAAACAAGTATTTAACAAGTTTGTGAACCATCCTGATTGCTTTTGTGACTCGAGGAGGATTTGATTCTGCTGTGCAATGCGTCTCGTGGCACATAGGGCAAAGAGAACATGGGTTGAAAAGTTGAGAAGCACTACACAGCTGTTTCGGGCTTGTTGATTTCATCATCAATGGTTCCTTAAGAAAATTCACCTGCCTTGACCTGGGCAACCTGGCAGTATTGAGCCACAAGCCAATCATGAAACGTTTTAAATTCTTTTTTATAAAGATTATTGTATCATGATTTGCCTGGCACACAGTCTTTCCTCAGACAAGTGTGAACTATAATATAATATAAATCAATGGTTAAACAAGTGGAGGATCTACCTGTGAGGTCACGGGTTTTATCCTCCTTTTTGTGGATGGATTCGTAGCGCTGATGAGATTCAAACAGTCAGAAACAGCTCTACAGTACTTCATAGCTTTTCAGTTAGCATCCCCCCTCATTTACTAAGAAATTCCTCATGTAAACAAGTATTTGATCAATGGGAATCCCATATATTATCTAGAAACAAATTTAACCTCCGGCGAATCCTGATGTGAGATTTCACTCACTTAAAAATGAAATAGAATGTTCATCTTGTAGAATGAATATTGTAGAGACCGATCGACTTTTTCACTTTAGAGAGAGCCGTTCACAAAATGGCATAAAGTAATTTTTAAGCACACATCGATCTTCAAAGTGGTTTCTCCAATGTTGTTAGCCTTTAGAGTGGTTCCCATCCAACCTGGTCACACGCACAGGTGCAAAGCATCTCACTAGCCCAAAATCCGGCTCAGATAAATGTATTGGAAGCATATTTTTGCCGAAGTAATCGTCCAGTTGTGACACAAAGCCACATATGTAACACTTAAATTAAAAGCTGATCAAACGATGCGCGTGAATGAGCGGTACAGCTGCTTCGTTGTGGACTGTAGTCGGGTGATATGCCCATCGCGTGATTGACCGTTGTGGCCCGCCGCCACGCGCACGTACGCACCTCATGCGGACGTACTCTGTTATAAGGTCGATCCGCCTCAGCCAATCAGAGGTCAGTATTGGCCTGTCCGCAATGATTGGTTCGTTGGATGCCCAAAGTGATGACATACTCCTTTTGGTAACATTTGCGCCAGTTTTGTGCCTGCCTGTCTGAGTGTTGGTGCGCTGCTTGCTCACCGGCCTACGCACTGGCTACTCTTGCATTTACACACTGAAAATAGAATAACTACTTAATTCACTACTTGCGTACTTACTGACGTATACTGGATACAACAGGCCTGAACACATTTTTCCGACTTTTGTAGAGGGCATGCATCGATGGCTATCGAGTACCGAACGAGCTATCCATTCAGTTAACTTCTCTCCCATTTTATATGCGTGTTCACAGCTTGAATGATAACGGTAGTAATCCTTTGTATATGTTGAACATAAAATGGTAGAGTGAGTGTCCAGGAAGGGGTAACTAGGACTCAAAGACGTAGGGACTCCAAGAACGCTGAAAGGATCGGAGATATACTATACTTGGCAGAGTTCAACGTGCCCGATACAATATCCTTACGCAATATGTGTTCCGAATTGCGGAGTCTTCAACTTCTGCACAGAAGCAGGCCATGACCCATAGAGTAGGCCGGACGGGTGTGTTGCTAATAGGCAAGCGGTTCGACTGTTCACCGCAGCTCGTTAATCAATTTCTAGGCAACAACAGATCCCGAAGTGACCACTGAGGGATAAATCGTATTTGGTCACGCTATTCATCAGTTTTGGGGTATCCATGATCTGTCTTTGTCCATTCAAACACAAAGGTGTGGTTGGTCAATTTACCATCTTGAAGTTATTGATCACATTGATTAGTAGACAACACGTTTTCTACGTTGACTGCAAGTCAAGCTGACCTAGTCAGGATATGTAGCATTCAAACTGTTGGGCAATTCTAACTACATAAAGCATTTTGCATGTTGGTAGGAATTTAATAAGTTCTGAGGGACATAAACAATGGTACTGTGATATAATCCTCTACTTCCTTTTAGCGTAAATACAACAAAGTGTCAGATCCAAACAA
>UZAN01049069.1:11742-22866 GCA_900618425.1 Echinostoma caproni | reverse complement strand
CGTTATAAAGAACTTTATCCGGCAATGTTATAATAGAGGCCGAGCGTGCCTGTGAACCTGAGGGACAAAACAGTGTCACAGTTACCAATGATTTACTTCCACGTTACCAATACCTGGTATCTCAAAGTGGTGTACGCTCTACCGCTTTCGACATTTGACCATCGCTACCTTTAACTCCGTGCCTATTAGTACGTAGCATCATGTGATTACCAACGGGGTCGGACGACGCGTGGGGGTAGAGATAGTCGTAGACTGTAACGCCCATCATACCTTGGATACGTATTACTGATGTCTACCGATCACCCTCATTGATCAGTTATTGTGGTACACAGGCTTTACCGGAAGAATCGTCGCGGCAGTCGGACCATGAATTGAATTAAGTGTATGAAGAGATTAACCACGCTGTTCTGGTTTCAGTTGTACCTTCTTGACGGTAAAACTAGGTTTTAAGTGTTCAGTGTTGTTAGGATCATTGACCACGTACTTTCGTGCGACGGATTTGTTTGCTGTCTTTAGGCTGCTCGTTAGGATAAAGGGCAGAAGGAAGACTGAAAAGCTGAAAGAAGAGTTAAGGTGAGCATTGAGAATTCATACAGACTAAGGTTGCAAGGATAATAAGTACATACATGAAAGTCACTATTCACAATATTCAAATATTCATCTTACTAAATGTCTCCAACCACCAGTTACGATGATAGTGGTGATAATGATGATGATCATCATCATCATCGTACAGCGAGATATAGTGAAGCGAACTTCACTGGTTGCTGCCAAGCTCACAATGTACACACATGAGGTGATAAAGCACAAGATGGGAGGGATAGGGCTTAATTGGAGAGGGGAAAAGAAAGTGAACCTCTGTAGTTAGCACAGAGTACACAATCTAAATATGCATTCATAACTTTTCAAGCATTCTGACCTGAAATGACTATAGGAACGCCACTACTATCGGTTATTTCCCATATCCTTCAGTATCTCCAACCAACCAATTATAGTCTTTCGGACATGAACCTGGAAGGCGCGAGACTCCTGCTGTATCTATACATTTCCTCATGCCTCGTTTCCATGTTATCTGTTAGTCTCTACGTGACTTCCTCCAACCTTAATCCCGAACTGCGAATAGGGCGCAGTGCGGCAGACGACAGCTGGGCACGCGCAATAAACGCCATAACCAGCGAAACCTACTAATCTGAGTTCTATGTGATAACGAATTTTCTACCGAATCGTCACCAAATATGCGACGGCTCACCTCAAAGTTGCTTACACGCTCATTCAGTTCAACCCGCGCCAAACTACGTAGACATCGACAGTCGAACACTTCTAGACGACGAATATCTTCCACGCGCAAACTTATTCCATCTGCTGTTTAACACACCAAGGGGTGTCAAAAAAGCTACTCAAACTTTGGAAATGAAGATGGTTATTTCCCTGACTATGCTACCATCATTTGTCACGCAGTTATCTAAGTAAGAGAAACATTCCATCATAGCTAATTCTTGACCATTAAGCATCAACGCCGGGCTAGATAATACTCAATCTTGTAGCATCACTTTGCGCTTTGAAGGTGCAAAGCGTATACCAAATGGAATAAGCTAACTTGAAATTCTGTCAAGAGCGCTTTGCGCATCCTTCATACATTCGAACAGAGAAACGATGTCGTCATCTTACTTCAAACTGCACAGCTTTCCTCCAGCTACCCATTCAATTCCAACATTTCGGAAACCACCCAGTGCGTTCTCCAGTACTTCCTCTACGACGAAGTTGAATAGGAATGGCGAAATAGGGCACATTGATGCCCAGAACTAAACTAATAACGCGGTGGTTAGCGCAGACGTTGCGTGATTTCTTCTTGAAGATAGAAATGATCAACGATTCACCCCAAGATAAAGGGATACTCCCCTCCAACCAGATCCCGCGAAGTAAGCTAATAATCGAGTCGACGATAAAGTCAAAACCCCACCTTGAAAGGAATGGGGAGGAGCCCATTAGGTCCCGCTATCTTCTCCTTCTTTAATGAATGAATACAGCTTCGTGCTTCTAATTCTGATGGGGGCTCACATATTGCCACCCATGGAGTTTCCTGAGGTCTCCATTTAGGGAGCTGAATGCGACCAATATAACTGATTCTCCTGGTTAAGGTTATCATGCCCTCATACCAGGTCTTAGTGTGATTGCCCTTGACCTTTTTCCATCCACTACCTGCCACGGCAAAACATTGGACGCCGTGGTAATTAATCCACTTGGAAACATGCGCAAAACATGCCCCGATCGATGTAGTCTACGGAGGCCAAACAAGTTGTACTAGTGAAAGATCGCGATTACCTGAAACCCTGTGCCGAACCTCACCGTTACCTGACCGGGCTTTCCACCAGATTCATGCAATGCGGCGTGGACAGCAGTGTTTAAACACTAACAGCCTGCTTCTGTAATGGCCAATTCTTCGCACCACAACTCAGCACCGGTCGAACTGCAGTAGTATACGATCGGTTGTTTACAGACAGTCGGATATCGCGACGGAGCCACAAATGTCTCAAGTTGGCCAAAGCCAATCAAGCCTTTTGTGTGCGTGCCGACACTTCATCCGTGATGCGTCTGCCAGGTGAGATATAGCTGCTTAAATAACAAAAGCTGTCTACCTCCTATACTAGTTCTCCAGTTAGAATGAGGTTGGTGCCTGAAACAACCCAATCTTGTAGCAAAATTTTGCACTGAGAGTGCGAAACGCATGCTACACTAGCACATAACCAGAAAAGCTTGCAACTTACCTGGGTGTTCACTTAGACGTAGAACGTCATCTGCATACTCCAGGTCAGACAGTTTGCCATCTAGGAGTATATCGCTGCCTCCATCCTCGCACGAGGACACGGCTGTTTCCGGAGTTGAATAGCGAGCTTGGCCCAAGGGTTGATAGATGACGCTGTCTAGAAATTCGATCATAGTGCCCATGATAGAACCAAGGTGCGTGAATATTGTAAACCTCTATTGTCTTTAACTCCTTCATCAATTAACCTGCACAACGTAAAACATAAACTTTATCACACTTTACAGATTTTCCCAGTCTTGTATTGGTTAGAGCTGACATCTTGTCCACTCTAGGCTGGTGACTGACCAATACATATCACGAAGAACCAGAACCACAAAAATTGAAAATTCTTAAGGTTACCTGAAAGTTCAGGCAAAAAACCTACTGCCAATGACTCAGGATCCGGTTCCTTCCCCTCATTGGTCACCAAGCCCAAACGACCAGCCAGTATGCGTCTACCAGCTAAAACGATGGCCAAGGCGACAAGGTGCTGAACACATGTAACCAGATTCATAAACGGGAATGGGGGACCGGATTCATGTTGTTGAAAGCCCATCGGTTTACGCAATGTCATATGAAACGTAAACGCAGCCTGACCGACTAGACTGATCCACCGGTTGGAACCACGGCCTGCCAAGAAAAGACAGAGTACCAAACGTGTCAGATATGATGTTAAGGGGTAAGCTCGATTAGCCTGCGAACGCCTAGATAGGACGGTGCGAACCACTTCTGCACGCGCAAATGTCAAAAGCGATCACTTATTTCCTTCATTTAATAGTATACAAGCAACCATCGTGGATGGAGAAGGATCCACGTCAGACATCTAAGGTATAATTTAGCCACTTGCCGGACATGGGCTCAGATTAACTATAGATAGAGAGGGCGTATGAAAGACTGTCACCCGTATTATTCTACCTGCTTGGATTCAGATCTCAGACTTCTTGAGGAGCGTCGCGAAATCACGGCAGAAAGCGCCTCTATTTGAAGCATGAACTAAAAAATAGTTTACGAGATGACCGAGAAGCCTGGTGGGTGCTATACGCTAGGGAGATGGAATTAGCAGCAAGGTGTGGAAATACCCGGCAGCTGTTCAAACTCGTTGGTTCTACTGGCCCAAAAGGACAGTGTGTTAGTGAAACAATCTGCGAAATAGAAAGTCATCATCATCATCACCAACAAATACTGATTGCAGCTCGAAGTACGGATACTGTCTTATGGGTTGGGCTATCTAATCCAAGGTTCGAGACGAGATCAGATCAACGTCCCATTCTGACTTAGGTGATCCTTACAGCCCACAAAATGAACGCGAACTGGTCACATCTAATTCGTCTCGAGTTTCACTTCCACTGTGTGGGGTAACAAGTAGACTACGAGGGGTGCAATCGATTATTTATGAAAGTATCAAGTACATTCAAATAAAAACCAGATATGCTTACCTTTGCCTTCAGTTTGCCTATTGGACACAATCATCAATCCGGAGTCCGCAGGTAATTTCGCTAAAAGTCTGGAAAAATCGGAATAAAATGCAACGTGAGCGTTTTAATGTGGAAAGATGGTGCAAAATATAACGCTTCCTCTCTTGAGGAAATGAGTAGGGGTAAGGTGACCTAGGCAACGCACTTCTGACCCTTCGGTTATCCTTGCATGCAACAGTGGACTGTGGTTCATTGAACAAATTATAGGAGACACGAAGAGTGAGTACTTGTAACCTCAACTCATGAAATACGGAAACAGATGTACATATTGTTCACGACTGAGAGTTGATTTAAAGTTTGCGGAGTGGAGAGCAAACTCCCTCCAATCATGTTCAGTGTTTGGATTTCACAGACAAGTCGTATGCAACTGATATTCAAAATGGTATGGAACAACTCAGCTGCATTGAGAACGGTTAATTTTTCACGTTATCCAAAATAAATCTTTAATGGTGATGAGTAAGCGGTTTACGTCGATGTCGCCGGTGTGATCCGGGCTTAAAGGTTCAAAGTGCTATGGTTAACTATTTTTCTTAGTAGACAGTTTCACTGTTGTCCAGCTGAATGCCACACCTACCCTAGTAGGGCCAGCGTGGTTCACCACTTCGAAACCGAAGGCTTAGGTTGCCATCGTGTAGCCCGACAACTATCCACCCTGTTTGATGTCCGGTGCTGAGGAAGCCTATCAGAGTAAAACTAATCAACAGATAGAAAAATGGAACCTGTCGCCAGCAATGACTTGATCGTTGGTTAGTGTACTCAACTCGCTAGAGGCCATTTTTATGAACGCTTGCTGTCTAGAACAGGCCGCATTTAAACGATGCACGAAACTGGAAGCAGAGTACTAACCTTTCACCTAGACAATAACTGGACGGCAAAGATTCGGCCCAGAGTAATGTGTGTCCCAATACCCGCGTTCGCAAGGCGGATGTATATACAGTCCAGGGAAATTCCGTGGGAATCGATGGATCGGATAGGTGCACTGTTCGCAAATCATATTGGGTTCCGCTTTTTACGTCTTCCAAGGCCAACTTCGACTGAATCACGTTGGGCGAGATCTAGTCAGTTTGGGTGTAAGGAGGGAAGGTGAGGAGGGAAGAAGGGGAAGATGATAATGATGTGGATCTACTATCCTTTACCGCAGCTAATCATGCGATGAAGGTAGGTTCAGTCACAAAGATACTCAAAATAGGGACTAATAACCCCTCAGAAGGTATAAAAAAGGATCACTTGATCTATTACTACGAACGGAACAGTCAAAGGAAATGACAGAGGCACATATCTGTCAAACTTCAGCGAAAGAGTTTACAGATAATGGCTAAAATTGCATCGTCACCAGGATTTCGCCTAACTACCTGATACCTGATACAAATGTATTGTTACGGTTCACTCCCTCAGGGTGCTTAAGTTTTACACTAGCAAACGACACTTTCATCTCCTATTACCCGCGACAATAACGTCTGATATTATTAGTATTAAATGATCGGCCTCAAGAGGACAAAAAATTCTATTTTCTAAGCTGTCAAACTTCTGTTTCCGATACAGTAACAGAAAAGCGTCCCTTTCCTAGGGAATGTTTGAGATATGAGGAACCTGCATACTCTGAACGTCATGAACAATGTCATGGCGGCGCCACAGGTGTCGCAGGTTGACAAAATCTGCTCTAGCTTTCGCTACTCATGACGTGATCTCCTTCACAACGCCACCTCGAGCTCCGATCACGCTCCCAAAGTACTTAAAACTCTCAACCAGTTGATCACCACAGAGAGTGAGTGCAGGTATAGGCTCCTGGCAGTCCTGAACAAATATTTTGCACTTGGATAGTGTAAAGCCCACACCAAGCCTGGATAACTCTATCACCAAGTGGTTTAAAGCGTATTAGACTGTCAGTGTGTTGTAATCCAATAAGGCGATGTAAGCGGCGTCTTTCAAGTCGAGAACTGCGTTCCCTGAGAGGAGTTCTACTTCACTATTCACTAGACCAGAAAAACTGCGAAACATCCTCCTTGAAGCACTCAGTGTACGCAGTACAGAGTGACGTTCATACGTGGGTTCAATCTCGAAAGAGGCGATTCTGCTTAGTTCCCAATCTAAAGTTGAGCCCTTACTCGAGTAAACGAGTTGGAGCAACGACTTCGGTGCACAGATACGAGATAGAAAACTTAAGTTTTTATTAGCACGTTTTAACAGCAAACATAGGGATGAAATTACGGAAGAATGGATTACCTTTGGCTGAGAACTATTTAGGTGCTCTTCTTAAGAGAATTATTTTGCAAAAATCCGAGAATAATAATAATAACAATAGTTAAAAATTGACAGACATTCTGGGTTTTGTTCGAAATTTCAGCGTTGCGCTCATCGTATCAAAACAATCATGTTCTGTTTAGTCAAAACGAAATTACCAGAACACGAGATTTCAGTTCAACCTTCATGGAAAGATTCTCATCAAGTCGAATGAATCTGTTTCTCAAACTCACACACCCCCTGGGGATAACAAATCGCAACGAGTGAGGTTTGTCTATCGATGAGTGTGCGGGCGTGTTCTCTTAGGACAATTGTTTGGGTTCGGTGGGATCTGCACTCTCAGTATGTGGTCGGTGTGTGTGTGTGTGTGTGTGTGTGTGTGTGCGAACCCGGGTTTAATAATAATACACGCGAGATCAAGCAGTGTTGAGATAATCAAGAGAACGTCACACTAGATCATTGGTAGTTCACTGCTCCTGTACGGTTGATGAACGTAGCGTTACTAATGATAAGCATATCACTGCGAATAATGGCAGTAATAATGATAAAGTGAACGACACTGACAAACGACATACCTTTCCATTAGAATCTGCCTCACGCCCTTCTAGTCCAATCAGATAATGCAGCACGACATGATCAGTGGATGAATTCTGGACTCCGGTGTCATCTGGGTTGTGACAAGAAATACCCAAAAGACGGAGTGCTTCTAACAGTAAATGCCAGTTTCCATCCACACAGTCGGCCTGAAAGACAGCAGTCACAGTGAGATTGGTGTACAACAGGAACAACACAGAACCAGTACCTCTACCACAGTTCATCAATATATGTGAACTTATACAGCAGTCAAGCAAAAAGAGACGAGATATGTATACATTCAAATTACAGTCGAAGTTAGATGGAAATCGAAGTAAAGTCAGAATTTTGTTGAAAGAAAAATCACCTAAAATCTTGGGGCCACCATATATAGGTAGGCGAGGTACCGACGGAGTACATAACGGAATGGAATTTGGTGAGGACGCAATAAAAGATGACTTGGAGACTGGGAAGAGTTTCGTCGCTACTTTCAACTTTTATTGTTGGTCTTTCAGGCTTGTCTCGGCGCGATATGCTCAGTCAATTCCGTTAACCAGCTCATATCACCGTTGACCAGAATTACCAATCCGTTTGTTTAGATATCACCTCCCTCAAATTGGAGATAACGGACAATATACAGCACCTCCCTGCGTTGCTCTCCTGTCTGCCGATTATCGACTCTCATTGAAGACGGCAATTGAGAAAACTTGAATCAGTTGCTCGGATCAGCCCCGTAGGAAGCCGGTTGACATAAAGTGACCCTCCGTTTGCTTGTCGATTAGCTGGTTAGTCACAGACATTCGTAATAAACTGCTACAACAATCAACCAAGTTTAATTATAAGCCATATCCCTAAAAGCTTCTAACCAATAACATGCATCATCCACCGAGATTTAAACAGTCAAGACGGAATAAAACAGTGCAGGGAAACTAACCAGAATGGCAACAAAACGAACTGATGGACCAGATCCGTTCGGAACAGATCCGATGAGCGCACGAGCAGGGACAATCTCCCTCGATGACTCTTGCTCGAAGGGTTTGACGGGAGATTGAACTGACCATTGCCACGGAGCGTCACAATGACTTGTATCGAGTGGGGCAATTTCGGACTCAGTTGTAACTAAGTTGAACAGCGAAGTTTCCAGGCCAATTCGATTTTCCGATGGGGATTTTGACGGTGGATCCAGAAGAACTACAACACGACCACCGTCTGCAATGAATTTTGCAACCTTCATAGCCCAATGGAGACGAGAAAATAGCTTTGTCATGAGATAATTGAGCTGATCACAGATGTTAGACAGGACAAGAAAATACATTGCTCAGCGAGAAAGTTCAGTCAGTAAGTGTTAGATTAAACAAACCAAATCGGAGTACTATTTCATGCAATCCCATGGGTGGATTTCCAGAAGATTGCCAACACGATGCGTCGTATTAACTTGTCCTTATCACATCGAGATTCGTTTCATATCGTGTTTCTGTCTACCAATTCTCACTCCCTATCAAACTGTTTGCTGAATAAAGTCTGAGTTCTGGGCTCTTAGTCCATCCCCCCATGCATTGTTCGTGTCAATATTCATCACATTATCACCTATACCGTAGCATTGCTTTGAAACAATCATAGAAATGTTAACCCACAATAAAAAGGAAACATTTTCAGGCTAAGTAACAGATAGACGACAGCAGTCATTAAAAAAAAGAATAACGGGGAAGAAATTGCTACTTTATTCAGTAGATATGCGTCAAATGTATCATTTGTGCTATTCCTTGTGTTTCGCTTATCATTTCAAATTTGAAAGCTCAGGCAGTTTCGCGCATCCCATTTAGTTATTTTTACCACTGTTTATCAGTGCTCCCGTTATTTTTCCTGGCTTAACCAAACAGGGTTTCTAAGTCTGACGCCGTGGTTTAACCATTATTATCCACGTTTCTTTTATTCCTGTGAATGAGTTATCCATGACGCTTCTAGAGTGTCATACAACTTCCGGCGTGAAATTTGCGGAAAGGATTCGCAAAGATCCTGCCACCTGTTGCACGCAGAATTGACACATTGTCGTTCCCATCCCTCCAAATACTTCCAATTCTGTATTTGACTCACAGTTACTTGTGAGACAATTGATATTGATTGATTTGGCTGACTATCCTTCAGAATTTACTTTCACGCACAATCCCCTGTCCATAGATTCAACCGTACACTCGGAAGCACTAGACTCGATTTTCGCTCTTATTAGAGCTCATCAGTAGTGCATATTCACCATTACGACGAGACTGCACCTTGACGTGGTGTGATGGCCTGTGCACCTCTCTACCCCAACGAGCTACACAGGATGACTTTTGTCAATGCGAAGATCTAATCATGCCTGGAAGGTCTAAGGTAGAGTTCGAACGAAGTTCAGTCTCCTGGTCCTCCAGGTTGGAGGTTCCACTAGAATTTGCGTTTCAGTCGGTAGAAAATGGTGGGGGAATAATTGATCCGAGTAAATGGGCCTTCACTTCGCTTTACCCACTGCCTTGCGGTTAGGTTCTTGTCCGAACTGAAGGCTTTGGTTGAGAACCCTAGTCGTTCTTCTGCTTAGTGGCTGGACACCCTAGCAGTACCCGTCCATCAAACCCCAATGTGCATTGCGAGATTGGCAGCTATCAGTGAAGTTCGCTTCTCTGTATTTCGCTGTACGATGATGATGATGACGTCCCGTTCGGGATTTGAACTCCGAACCCATCGCATGGAAGGCGTGTATGTTACCACTGTGCCAACAGCGAAACTCATGTCTAGTGCTTCCGAGTGTATGGTTGAATCGATAAACTGAGGATTGTGCGTGAAGGTGAAGTCCAAAGGATAGTCAGTCAAATCGATCAAACTCCCAATTCTACCAAGTTTCATCTCTAATAAATGCTTACCGAAATTTACCCATGCCCCGTCTTGCATCTTTACTCACTAACAAAGAAAGAGTAACAAGTGAATTTTATCTTAACTTTGGAATACGAAATGCTTTCAAACTTGTAAAAATTTTCTCCCCCCCCCTCTTGAATATGTTCTTTGTGCCGGTTGGTGTGTATAACTTTTTAAAACTAAAATGTAAGCTTCAGTGCTTGCAAAAGTATAATACAATACAAAGATTTTGGTGAGAGGGAAGAAGTGCCATCGCTCAGCCCTATTCGGCAAAAAGTGGATTCGAACATATCGCATTAAATTCAAATCAATAATACGGTGGAGGGGTTTAAACCTCGGACCCTGGCCTCTTAGCATAACAGAGCAATATTGGACCACGGACAACTTTGGTCACCGATGATCAAAGGACCCCAGATCCTGATGCTTTTCTACTGTTTGTGTAACGGGAGAAACTTATTAAGAACGTTTCCCATCAGCATCCAGGCATTCTCGAATTAGAGCACCCGTGCAGCTTGTTTGTACAGGGATATGCGTGAAAACATGTAAACTGACCGCGCATTAGATTGAATCTGCTGGATCCTTGTGACAGATTTAACAGTTGAATCAAAAATAAAAATCTGAAAAATCATGTTGCAACTCTCGAGTGCGCAAAACTCACCAAATCAAGCTCCGAATTGAACAACTTTTGATCATCCGTGCAAGCGTTTTTGTCTTCGATCAACACTAGCAATCGAGCCGAGGTTTGCCATGACTGGGAGAAAAATTCTTTACGAGAAAGGGGATACACAACACTTCTATCCCTGTTGATGGATTGATCGAGCTTTCGATACACAAGATCACAAAATTTGCGATAGGTGTCACAGTTGGTCGAGCTCAGCGATGCATGTAGGCAGTACACATTGAGCGCTACTCTATCGGTCTGAAAGAAGTTGATTCGCTTATCTATCAAACCGATAAGTCGTTTGGCAAAGAATGTAGTGCATAGGGTGCTCCAACTTCCCATATCTAATTGATCTATCCAGAGTCAACCTAAAGGAAAACAGGAAAAATGAAAGGTTGAGAGCAACGAGCCCCATTGGAGATGGTTGCGTTGTGGGTATCGAGGTTTTCAAAGATCTTAGTAGTAGTCGACGGATAATCGAAGTT